>JAWRVF010000351.1:102500-345591 GCA_036785485.1 Physcomitrellopsis africana | reverse complement strand
CATAATTCTTTAAACATGATTCCAATAGCAATCAATTTTTTACACAACTTAATAGATTCATATATCTACAAAATTCAATAAATTTTACTCAAAATGCTACTCTGATCACAAAGATATGCTCCCTCAAACTTCACTAACTTGGAGATAGATCCCTATCACTTTGAAAGAGCATAATATTTTTGTCATAAGACAAATGAGTATCAAACTTACTCTCATCTCTTTCTTAACTTGTTTAGATTATTTCTATCAAATTTCACACTCAAATTCATTCCCTAACTCCATTCATATCCAAAAAAATCCACACACACACTCTGCCCATACAAACCCTAATTCTACCTTCACTCTATTTCTCTTTTCACCTACATCTGGTTACAATTTTACTCATAACTCTTTGCTCAAAGATCATATCGACTTAAGATTTTGATACAAAGTAATAAACTCTATAAGAAACAAAATCCCAATAAAATTTTCCTCTAAAGTCTAAATGGTTCTCAAGAGCTGAGGCCCGAAATTTAATAACCCTCACTGCCCTAGTCTTAAACACCTACAGCTTTGATGACTCATATCTCCCTTGATATTTAGCTAAAAGACATGAAAATTATTTTTATATGCTTCTTATCTTGTCTACTACAAACCCACAAAAAATTACACTTAAAATCCTCTCTAAGCTTCTTCTACACACAAAAATGTATACTGCCTATCAAAAAGAATTCTATGCCTCAAAAAGAACCTTCCTCTTTCTTCTTCACGACCCCTTCTTGTCATCCCGGCCTGGTCTTCCTTCTTCCCTTGGTCAAAGAGACACCTCAGCCATGTCTTTCCACCTCTTCAATCTTTTCTTTTGGATTAATTTGAAGAAATCTTACTTTTTGAGATAAATTTCTAGTCTATCTTCTTACTACTATTTTTCTACCAACTTCTCTTCTAATTTTAGTCCACAATATTTAAGTTTAGATTTAAAATAGAAGAAAATAAAGGTAAAATAGATCTAAGATAAAATAGAAGAAAATCTAATAAATAAAAAGAAATAATTAAGATTAGATTAGAGATAAAAAAAAAAAGAACTACATTCTATACTACCAAGTCAAAGAAGCTTGTGTGGTTAAGTTCTTAGCTACTTTGGAGCTGACGTGGGTTTGAATCCACTTGACTTCACTGTAGAAATCCTTGGCTTCATAACTTGGTACTCCTAATGGGAATTTCACTAGGAAATTAGTAGTTTGGCCTACCTATCAACCCTGAGCTTGTGATAAATATTATAACCTCCAAGATAATGTGATTATAACCACACCCCTTCTCTTTTTCATCCTCTCTTCTTATAATCTTAATCTTTTTATTTTAACACATTTCTTTATATCTTTTTCACTATATTTTAATTTACAACGTGACAACGTCATGATTTTCCAATGGCAGGACATTTTGGATACAACAAGACTTTGAAACTTATATCAAGAGATTTTTGGTGGCCTCAAATGTGGAAGGTAGTCAAAGACTTTGTACAATCATGTGATATCTACTCAAGATCAAAGACTCCTTGTCATTGACCTTTTGGGTTTTTTCAGCCATTACCTATTCCAGAACAACCATGGTCTTCTGTTTCTATGGATTTCATCACGGATCTTCCAAGCTCAAGATCTTATGACTCTGTATTTGTGATAGTAGATTGGTTCACCAAGATGGCACATTTTGTACCATACACAAAATCTATCACAAGTGAAGAAACATCTAAGCTTTTCATTGATAATATCTATCGCCATCATGGATTACTTAAGGATATTATATCGGATAGGGGAACTCAATTTGTGTCAAGATTTTGGAGAACTCTTTTCAAAATCTTCAAAGTGGACATAAAATTATCTTCAACTTTTCATCCTCAAATTGATGGACAAACAGAGCACGTGAACCAAGTCTTGGAGCAATATTTAAGGTGTACGATCAACTACCAACAAGATGATTGGATAGCTCTTCTGCCATTGGCAGAATTTGCTTGTAATAATATGATACATTCTTCTACGCAACAAACACCTTTCTTCGCCAATTATGGTTATCATCCACGACTTGATGCTTTTGACTTTTCAAAAGTTGATAATCCAACAGCAGAAGATTTGGCAAATTGTTTGTCAGAGTTACATGCAATAATGAAAGTGCAATTAAAAGAAGCTTAAGAATGACAAAAAATAAATGCAGATGCGTATCGCAAGGAACAACCACAATTCAATATGGAGAACAAGGTATGGTTACTTCGTCGCAATACAAGACTACTCGTCCTTGTGATAACTTGGACTATTATAGACTTGGACCTTTTCCTATTTCTGAATATCTTAGAAGGTTCTGTGAATCTCCAAAGTATATGTCCCTAACATCATCCCCCTCTCTAACAACAAATTCTAAGAGGAGCTCAATCTTATTACATATGTAAAAAATCAAGAATATGTTGTATTAATGCACCTATGTATTTTGTTCTCCATTCTTAGGCAATAGGTTCTACTGGCCCGTGAAGAAATCTTAGGACTAAAAAGATTCATTTTTCCAAGCTCAAGCAATATTATTAAAGCTTGAGTATTGAAATCAAAACTTGTATGGTTGGATCTTACTTCTAATGGCTCCAACCGGGATCATACTTGGCGCTGAAATATGTTGTCTTCACTTTGCTCAATTGAAGGCTGTAAAATCTATACTGGTTCATTCAAAGCTTGCGTCACAAATAAATCTTCTGAGTCTTGTTCTCTCAATGCTTGAAGATTTGACATAGTGACTAGCTTGTTTCTACTACTCTTTTCTGGACAACTACATACTGATGAAGGATTTAGTTTAACTCTCCCCCTCTTTATAAATATTCCGCCAATCCAATCTTCACTAAAAAGTTATCATCAAATACGTTTGGATTTGTGGAGATAGAGTTGATGAAATTCTTGTACCTTTTGATGCACATTGGCAAGATTTGTAATTGGTTCCCATGTGCGCTCATTAATATCATAGCCATGCCAATGGACAAGATATTCCAATTTGTCCCATCTTTGCCATGAATCAAGTACCTTTTCAACTTCATATTCTTTATGGTTTTTAATTTCAACACTAGGCAACAATTGTTGTATTCTTCCTGGAATGTGTGATTCTCTATAAGGTTCTAAGAGAGAGACATGAAAAATTGGATGTATCTTCATAGCGGATGGTAACTCTAAGCGATATGCCATTGGATTGATTTGCTTCTAGATAGAAAATGGTCCCAACCTTCAATAGTCCAACTTATCGTGTGGCCACTTAGTCTTGATATTTTGTTAAAGAAGCCATATCTTATCTCTAATATGAAAAGCAACCAGTTGATTCCTAAATTTATCTGTAGATGCCTTATAAGCATCTTGAGCTACTTGTAATTAAAGCTTCAAGGTTGTTTGGTATTCCGATAGCTATTTTGTAAATCCTTTGGCCGCTAGATTGTTGTTCTTTGGCATACTCTACAGGTCAAGCTTCAGATGATATCCATAGTTGGAATAAAATGGTGTTTGTTAAATTGAAGCATAAATAGTATTATTATATGCAAACTCCGCTAATGGTAGATATGAAGTCCAATCATCTTGTTGATAATTAATGCTACATCATAAATACTGCTCCAATATTTAATTAACTCATTTTATTTGGCCGTCAATTTGAGGATGGATAGCCAAAGAAAGTTTAATATCTACCTTTAATATTTCAAAAAGATATTTCCAGAACTTAGATATGAATTGGGGGCCTTGATTGGATACGATATCATCTGATAAGCCATGATATCAATATATATTATCAAAAAAAAACCTTGTTGTTTCTTTACTAGATGCAATATTTTTGCAAGGGATGAAGTGAGCCATCTTTGTAAGTCGATCAACCACTACAAAGATGCTATCTAATGATTTGAATGGCAATAGATCTATAATGAAATCCATTGAAATATAGGAGTATGATTGTTTTGGAATGGATAAGGATTGTAATAGTTTATAAGGGCAATGTTAAGGATTCTTGGACCTTGAACATGTGTCACAAGAGAGTACAAAGTCTTTTACTGCCTTCTATATTTGAGGCCACCAAAAATCTCAAAAAATAAGTTCTAAGGTTATATTAAATCCAAAATGACCCACAATAGGAAAGTCATGGTGGGATTGAAGAATACATAGTCATATTGGTCTTTCTTGGATATACAAACATTCTTCAAAATATAGAAGATCTTTTTTAAGTTTGAACTTATCAACATTTTCTTTCAAGCGTTGCTTGATATCAAAAACCAAAGCATCATTAATAATTGCACCACACATCTCATTGAGGAAATTAAAATCCAAAGGCACTGATGCAATAGTAGCACAAAGAGAGAATTACTCCAATTTTAACAAAGTTATATATTTTTGATCAAACGCTCCCTCTCCTATCCTCGGTATAAGATATGATCTCCTTGATAGAGCATCGGACAATCCTTGTTGCTTCCTAAGGCAATAAGTGATGACAAAGTTGAATCAAGATAGCAACATATTTCATCGAGCTTGGCGACGATTAAGAATCCGAGTTGACATAAAATATTCTAAGTTCTTGTGATCTGTATATACAATCACAAGATGCATTGCTCTTTTAAAAAAATGATGCCATTCTTAGAAAGAATCTACAATAGCAAGAAGTTTTTTATCATAGATTTCATAATTAATTTCGATAGCAGAGAACTTTTAAAAATAAAATGCAACAGGATGGAATTTATTGTCTATACCTATTTGTGAAAGTATAGCCCTTAGTGCAAAATCTAAAGCATCAGTCTCCAAATAGAGTGCCTTTATGAAATCTGAATACACCAATATTAGGGCTATAGTAAATGCCATCTTAAGGTCTTAGAATACTTTCTCCGCTTGAGGTCCCCATTTTAACTTGTCATTACATATCAATCAAATTAGAGGGGCAACAACTTGAGAATAATTTTTGATAAAGATTCGATAGAAGTTAGCAAATCCAAGGAAATATTGTACATCTTTCACAGTCTTCAGAATGGCCCATTGCATAACCACCTCTACCTTCTTAAGATCCACTATCAAACCTTTAATAGATACAATGTATCTCAAAAATTCCATCTTCGGTTGATGAAATATACATTTCTCTGGTTTGGCATACAAATCCGTATCTCGCAACTTTTACAATACTAGCTTGAAATGCCCTTCATGTTCTTTTAGATTTTTTGAGTAGATGAGGATATCATCAAGGTAGATTACCACAAACTTGTCCAAATACTCTCAAAAGATATCATTCATTAAATGTTAGAAGATAGCAGTGTCATGTTGTGATACGATTATATGGTAAAACTATGACTAAAAATGATTTTTCAATTAATATTCTATTATCTTAGTTCAACAATAATTCAACATATTTTAATAAGATTTTTATGAAAGCCTTTTAGTTTATTTTCTTCATTTAATAGCTAATAAATAAGAATTAATTAGTAATTTTACCTTTTAGGCTATAGTAATTCTTTTATTGTCTTAGAAAGGCCATAAAATAATAAAAATATAATAAAAAGGATAAATTACTAGCATGATTGATACTAGGATTAAGTTGAAGGTAGGGTCAAGCTATAAAATCCCTAGGAAAGGTTAGATTGATACCCGGTGGTTGGCCGTTTGTAGGATAGGGTTGAAATCAAACCTTTGGCCACTAAAACGGCTGTTTAGGACAAAGTACGAGGGATTTTACAAATTGGGTTATAGAATTAGATAGCTAGCTTCAAGCTTCTCCCAAGAATATTAAGATTGTTGCCATAGGATTTTGGATGACTTTGCAATCCTTATTCAAAGTCAGTGTTTGTATTGGTGTTTTGGATTCATTTTAATACAAAGGATTGTCAAAAGTTGGAAGTTTAGGATTGGATAGGATTTCTATAATAACTAAAGATCTACCAATTGGATCAATGTAAATTTTGGCATGGTGATAGAAGACTTAGAGATCAAGCTATATTTAAGTTTGAGCTAAAGTTAATAGTTGAAGGAGGAGAAATCACCATTGGAGTTTTTGCATCAATTTTCAAGTTGGCGGCTGAGTGTCATTAGTGCGGTTTTTGGGCATTTTTTTGCAATTTGTAAATTGAGTTGAGCTGATTTTTTCTAAGCACGTAGAAGACTTATATTAATATTTATATACAAAATTCTACACTAAGTGGATAATTGGATTAAAAGTTATAGCTTGCCAAAGCTCATTGATTAGAATTAGGGCTCGTAAAGAAAAATAAAAATTATTTAATTATAAAAGAAACAAGGCAATTGGGCTATATGTATGGTTGATTTCTTGATTCATTACTTGCAAACACAACTTTACTTTCCCTAACTAGGTGTCCAGTGCATTCCCGAACAAGACAACACGTAATACGATAGCGAGTATATTTGTTAGTCCAAAAGGCATGACATTATATTCAAAATGTCCATACCTTATCCATAAAGTAGTCTTCCCTTCATCTCTTTCTTTGATCTATACCAGGTTGTATACTCCGCATAGATCTATCCTAGTATAGATCTTGGCTTGGTCGAGTTATTCCAAGAATCTTGAAATTAATGGTAGTGGATAACAATTTTTTATTGTTATTTTATTCAATCCTCGATAATCAATGCACATTTGTAAGGATCCATCCTTCTTCTTCACAAAAAGTATAAGTGCGCCTACTGGAAACTTTGAATGCCTGATAAAGACCTTTGTAAGATTTTTGTTAATATAATCTTTTAATATTACAAGCTCATTTTGAGAAAGATTATAGATTAGGCCAAAAAGTGGTTGTGTTCTTTCTTGAAGATCTCTAATACAATCGTAGGGTCTATGCTCTGATAATGTATCAGCATTCTTCTTATGAAAAATGTCTTAAAATTCATTATATTGCTCTAGAATACTCGCCAATGAATTCATATCTTTTAGAATTGGAGTCGCATAAATAACAAATGGTATATCTTCTTCGGCCAATCTTATAAAAGCCCTTGCTCCAATAAATAAAGGTTTATCAATTCGCGGCTTTTTACAAATCTTTCTTGCAGGAATCTCTATTGGAAATGTTACTCTTTGTAACCTCCAATCTATAGATGGATTATATTTCTCCAACAAAGATAGCTCAAGAATAACAAGATTTAAAGAAATTCTAATAATGTTGAACACAATGTAGCTTCTGTGATTTTTAAGCGACACTTCTATAGGTATGGTTTCATAGATGACACTACCGCAGGATAAAGGTCGTTCATTTATTATCTCTACATGAATGGATTTGGATTTCTATACTAAAAGAATTTTATGAAGCTTAATAAATGCCTCATCTATGAAATAAGCAGATGCCTTCGAATCTAATAAGGTAGTTGTCTGAAGCTTCTAAGGGCCAAAGTACACAGGGATTATAAAACAACAAGCAGGTTGAGCAGAAAGAGAGGAACTTGAATAGTTTTGTAATATTGGATTGTCCAATTGTACGGTCCCTACTATGATTGAATATTGTCATTTTCCTGAATAGTTGCACTCTTGGTTTTGGTAACGTGTCAATTTTATTTTTTTGGGCAATTTCCAACCTTATAGCCTTCCTTGCCACAATATAGGCATAAACCTTCTTCCATTCGACGCTTCTTTTCTTATGGGCTAAGAGATTTAAATCGTATTGCATCAAGCTGCATATCTTCTATTTCTGAGTATGAATTCGAAGTACTTGTTGATGTACCAAGGGTATGTCAAATTGCATATTGTCTTGTTGGAGCCTACATATGTTGATCTTGTCGACATTGAAACAATCGATTATCACATTTAACGGCCTAATTAATGGCTTCATTGAGCAATTGTGGATCAAAGAGTAATAATAATAAATCCTTCACATCATCTCTTAATTTTCAATAAAATTGGCTCATTAGGGCTTCTTCATCCCAAATGATGTCGCATGCTAACTGCCAAAAATCACATGCATATATTGATACAAAGTGAGCCCCTTGCCGTTGTCGGGGTAGAAAGAATTTGCCTTAATAAAGCGCTGGGCTTCTAGTTGTTACTAATTTCTCAATCAAGCTTCAAAAATGAGGAAAACTCAAAGTTTATATATATATATATATATTTTTCTTTTTTCTTTTTTCTTTTTGAGAAATTACATCAAATACATAAGCCTCAAGTAACTAACAACATCTAAAGTATGATAAAATCCTCTAAAACCTTATATATCTTTATGTGGAAATTTTTCCAAACTTCAACATCTCATATCTCCTGATCTGACCGTCCAAACATAGTAAAATTTTACATGAAGTACTGATGAATTCTTATCAACCTCTACAACAATTTTCAACTGCAAATTCATTGCGGATCT
This sequence comes from Physcomitrellopsis africana, assembly GCA_036785485.1. NCBI lineage: Eukaryota > Viridiplantae > Streptophyta > Bryopsida > Funariales > Funariaceae > Physcomitrellopsis > Physcomitrellopsis africana. The sequence continues at coordinate 337,274 of JAWRVF010000351.1, read as the reverse complement.
TGAGATATCTTGAAAACCCTAACAGTCGCTTCAAACCCTTGTCTTTATACACCCGCATACAAATTTCTTCATATCTCACAAACTATAAGCTCAAATTCCATGAAATTTATATGTATAGCTTTTTAACACAAAATTTCACATTCTCCAAGAAGTTTGAGCCAAAATTTCGTCTGAAAACTCAAGTTATGGCTCAAAGCATAACTATTAACAACACAGTGTGCTTACTGCCTTGGAATTGGATGCGCTGTCTTCAACTCTTCATATCTCCTTCGTCTAAACTCAAAACTTAAGAAGTCCTTCATAACAAACGTAGATCTTGAAATCACTTTTTCAACCGCACCGTCCAATTTCCAAAAGCCTTCGTACAACTCCGCAAAATCCCAAAAGAGTGACAATATGTATGAAATCCACTCTTTAACTTTGAACAAGTATAACTTCTTCACCCTAATTCCAAATCGCCTAAAATTTCCTCTCAAACTATATCCAAAATCCTAAAATGTACAATCTTACCTCTGAAATTGCAAATCCCTCCTTTGAAGTCACCAAAAACCCCCTGTTAAGGTCGCAAGCAGCCTCCTCAAAGCCCATTGGGCATGGTATTCGACCAATAGAGATGAAGTTTCTCATTCCTTGCCTTCATCCGACCATGTTTTCATTTCATCCCTCCCAATTAGCCTCCTACTAGCTTATATTTTCATCCTTAGGCTCCCACCTTCTCTCAAGGCTTCATACTAATCATTTAGATCTTATAATTTTTAAATACCATAATCAAAACAAGTAAAAATAAAATAAAGTTTCTTCTATCAATCCCTTTAATTTATTTTACTAACCATTCTAACACATATCTAAATCTATAAATATATTAGGCATTTTGAGTGGATTTTACATACTGTAAGCAATTACAATACGACATCTACCTCCTCTAAATCTGCACATCCTCCGGTATGTGCCAAGAAATCACCCTCTCCAATCTTCAGCTTAACCAATGATTCTTGAGTAAATTAATGCCCAATTTTGCACTTCTCTTTTTAACCTGGCTCCTTAGCTTCTTTTCTTGAGTATATCTCTACTATAGTATCTTCATCCTAAACTTATATCAAACCATCTTCTAAACTTATTTCTTCTGTTATTCCTACTGCAACTTCATCATTTGAAATTAAACCCATTCTTTTTAAATTTTTCTCTTGATTTTGTATTCTTCTTCTATTTACAAGATTCAAATCTTCAACCCTTTGAAAACTCATAAACCTATTGCCAATCAAATCCAAAATCTAAAACCAAAATTTTCTATGTTGGAGTTTGGAGATAATCTATTTTGCACTCATGTACCTCCATCCTACATGGGTGCCCTTTAGAAACCTAAGAAAGTGTTTCTTGGCTCTAAAGGCATTTCTCTTAGCTGCTTTCTGTGCTTTTCATGAATAGGCTTTATAAAAAGAAATTGCACAACCTTCTTTCCATCACAACTACAAATCCTGGCATGATGTGAGCCATCATCCAAGACTCTAGTTTCCATTCTAGCAGCTGTAATATAAGATTGACCAAGTATTACCGGATATGTAGCAAAATTTTGCACAAAGAAGTTCTATTCCACTTCCACATCTCCAATCCTAATCTTCACAGCTGGACAAGCTCCATATAAATTACCTTGCTGATTATTTGCAGCTCTAATCACCCAGCCATGGTTGATATCGATTGGCCACTTACTCTTTTCATACTCCCACTTGGACATGATGTTGATTTCTGATCCATGATCAACTAAAATTAATACTGTGTCCTTACAGCTTCCCAACCTCACATAAGCCTCTGTTGTAGCTCTAGCCCAATAAAGAACTGAGTAGATATTATTCTCCAACTCGTCACCATCTTCTTTTGAGAAGCTAATAATACGTTGTCGTGGTGAGAGTCTTAGCCCTAAGAAACACTGGGTCTTTTGTGCCTCTCGTTTCTTAAGTGCAAGAAGAGATTCATAAAGTTCATAAAACTGAAGATTTTACATAAAAACATACTTTATTAATCTTGCCATATTCTGCCTTTAAAAACCCGCCTTCAAATTTGCCCATAAATCCTAGGATATCATATCAATTGAAGCAAAATTTGAACACAAAGTACTTAAGGAAGTAAAGAAGCAAACCCCATAATCCTTTTGATTATAGCTCATGTGGTTGGAGAGAACCATGTTGTCAAAGAAACCCCTCTATGCTGCCTTTGATTCTGGACCCCCTTTGCTTCACACCTTCATTGCTCCTCATTATCAAAACCCCAAATATTGAAATTTGATAGGCTTGTTGCTTGCTTTATGTTGTAAACATCCTCCAATTTTTGCTTCAAAACTCCTCTTGGAAATAGAGTTATAGACTCTACTCTCCTCCTTTAATTCTGTCTTCTACCAACTCTGGATCCGACTACAAATTTCCTCATAATTCTTTAACCATAACTCCAATAGCAATCAGTTTTTTACACAACTTAATAGACTCATATATCTACAAACCCCAACAAATTTTACTCGAAATGCTACTTTGATCACAAAGATATGCTCCCCCAAACTTCACTGACTTAGAAATAGACCCCTATCACTTTGAAAGAGCATAACATTTTTTTTATAAGATAAATGAGTATCAAACTTACCCTCATCTCTTTCTTAACTTGCTTAGATCACGTCTATCAAATTTCACACTCAAATTCACTCCCTAACTTCATTCATACCCAAAAAAACCCACACACACACTCTGCCCATACAAACCCCAATTCTGCTTTCACTCTATTTCTCTTTTCACCTACATCCGGTTACAATTTCACTCATAACTCTTTGCTCAAAGATCATATTGACTTAAGATTTTGATTCAAAGTAGTAAACTCAATAAGAAACACAACCCCAACAAATTTTGCCTCTAAAGTCCAAATGGTTCTCAAGAGCCGAGGCCCGAAATTTAGTAAACCTCACTGCCCTAGTCTTAAACACCTGCAACTTTGACGACTCATATCTCCCTTGATACTTAACCAAAAGACATGAAAATTATTTCTATATGTTCTTTATCTTGTCTACTACAAACCCACAAAAAATTGCACTTAAAATCCTCTCTAAGCTTCTTCTACACACAAAAACGTCTACTGCCTATCAAAAGGAAACCCTATCTCTCCAAAAAGAACCTCCTCTTCTTCTTCACGACCCCCTTCTTGTCCTCCCGGCCTGGTCTTCCTTCTTCCCTTGGTCAAAGAGACACCTCAGCCATATCTTTCCACCTCTTCAATCCTTTCTTTTGGATTAATTTGAAGGAATCTCACCTTTTGAGGTAAATTTCTATTCTACCTTCTTACTACCATTTTTTTTCTACCCACTTCTCTTCTAATTTCAGCCCACAACATTTAAGTTTAGATCTAAAATAGAAGAGAATAAAGGTAAAGTAGATTTAAGATAAAATAGAAAAAAAATCTAATAAGTAGAAAAAACAATTAAGATTAGATTAGAGATAAAAGAGAAAGAACTACATCCTTCACTGCCAAGTCAAAGAAGCTTGTGTGGTTAAGTTCTTAGCTACTTTGGAGTTGACGTGGGTTCGAATCCACTTGACTTCACTGTAGAATTCCTTGGCTTCTTGACTTGGTACTGCTAGTGGGAATTTCAGCAGGAAATTAGTAGTTTGGCCTACCTATCATCCCTGAGCTTGTGATAAATATTATAACCTTCAAGATAATGTGGTTATAACCACAACCCTTTCTCTTTTTCATCCTCTCTTCTTCTAATCTTAATCTTTTTATTTTAACACATTCCTTTATATCTTTCACACTATGTTTTAATTTACAACATGACATCCACCCCCTCCAAACCTGCACATCCTCCGGAATGTGCCACCATTCATTCTTCATCTTCTCCATCCTCATCTTCAGTTTCTATGATATTTGTATCCTCCATTGATGTAGATGATAGCATTTCAAGGCTTTCAAATGAAAACCTGTCACTCCTCCTTCGAAATGTTTTCACTCGCTTACCTGCTATTGGATTTCTAAGTACAGTTCCATCTAATTCACGAAGTAAGTAAGTGCCATTTTCATAAACAGTGACAACAATATATGGTCCAAACCATCTTCGAGCAAATTTCTTCTGAGTGCTATGCTGATGCTCTAATGTACTATCATAAACCACCACCCAATCTCCCTCTTCAATAGGCTTTACCCGCAATCGATGTGTCTTATCAAACCTTTCCTTATTGTTAAGCCTTGCTTCTTTAAGTCTTTCCATTGCTTTTTGATGTGCCTCTGGTAGTTTACCAATTTGTTGTATTCGAAGTTCTAGCAACCGCTCTCTAGAAATTCCATCTTCCCAGGACAAATACAACCATGTAGGAATTGATTCTTCAATTGGCATAATAGGCTTTTGTCCCAACATAAGTTCAATTGGCATATAACCTGTTACTGTACTATGTGTAGTTCTGTCAGCCCATAAAGCATAAGGTAGTAATCTAGGCCAATCTTTAGAATTTCCTCTACAAGCTTTGACCAAAGCTTGAATGATTGGAGGATGACCTCTCTCACTCTTTCCATTTGCCTCAGGATTATATGCAGTTGTCAACTTCAATTTTACTCCATGCTTTTCAAAAAATGTTTTAGCTTCAGCAGCATTTAATTCTCCTCTATCAGCTCTCATTCTTCCTATGCATCCATATCGACTGAAAATATCTTCAAGAATAAATCTACACACTCTTTCAGTCTGCTTGGTCCTCAATGCTCTTCCTTCAACAAAATTGGATAGCTCTTCTCTTGCCAATACTAAGTATTTCATTCCCCATAATCCATTTGGCATAGTAACTAAGTCAATAACCCATTGAAAGTGAATAGCAAGAGGATAAGTAGGATGCAATTCATCACGATACCGGATCTTTGATTGAAATTGACATTCAATACATGAACTTACAAAATCTTCCACATCTTTGTAAAGTCCTTTCCACCAATATCTTTCTTTGATTTTTGTATATGTTGCCCAAATGCCTCGATGCCCAGCCCAATTTGTATCATGAAATTCCTTGAGAATTTGAAGTTTTGTGGATAAATCTCCAACCACTCTCAATGGAATCCCATCTTTTCTTTTTGGTTTCCTCCACAAAAATCCATCACGTAAAAGATATTCATAGGAATGTCTTCTAACTTCCTTAAAATACTTCTCTGACCATTCTGCTTGCTTTTGTAGAGTACTTAAATACCAACCAACATCTTTCAATCTACCTTCATATAATTCTTCCTTAAAAGGAAGAATTGTATCTTCTCTTTTGTTGGTGTTAACAAATACAATGCTATAGCTTTTGCTGTTGTCATCTTCATCATCATCTTTTGCAATCATTTCTTCATCTCCAATATAATTAGCTCTAGACAACATATCTGCTACAGCATTTTTTTTACCTTTAATATGTACTAGAATTGGATTAAGAGATTTGATAAAAGCTATCCATCTCAACATAGCAATATCTGGAATTGAACAGTTTGAAATCATACCAAGTAGAGGTAAACAATCAACTTCCAATACTACATTTGCTCCAATTAAATAATTCCTTTCAGCCTTTAATGCTGTGACAACTCCCCATAGTTCTCTTTTTACTTGCGGATAAGCTCGTTGTCGCTCAGTCAAAATTCTTGCTCCAAATCTAGTTGCAAAACGTCTTCCATTGATATCATCTTGACCAACAGCCCAACCTATAGCAATTGGACTAGTATCCACCATCATCACCACTGGTTGACCATTTTCATAGTCAACTTGCTTTAAAATAGATGGAGATCTTAAAATATTCTTTAAAGACTCCATAGCTTCATTTTGATCCTTTTCCCACTTGAATTTATTTCCCTTCCGTAAGAGTTTGTAAAGAGGCTCTGATATATGGGCAAAATGTGGAATCCAAATTTGATAGAAAATACATGCCCCCAAAAATCTTCTTACTTCAGTTATACTATTACAAGGCTTCATCTTAGCAATAGCATCGATCTTCTCCGGATTTGGTTTTCTACCATAGCTTCCACATAAATGACCTACAACAATGATTTCATCCATTCCAAACTTTGATTTGTCAATAGATAAAGTTAGACCTACCTCTTCAAGTCTCTTCAAAATTTTCTCTACATCTTCAATGTGTTGTTTGACAAATTGCCTACAACCATTTTTATCAATTGTTGTATCCTTCACTTCTTCTTTACAACCTTTGATAGGAATATCATCAACAAAAGGTATGGTCTTTTCAGGTACAAATTCCTTTAAAATTTGATTCATTGCACTTTGCATATGTGCCACTGAATTGGTAGCTCCTTGAGGTAATGTGCACATACGAACCAAACCCAAAGGAGTCTTCATTGTTGTTAAATCTCTACTCTCTGCTGCAAGTTGAAATTGATCATATCCAGAATATAAGTCTCCAATTGAATAAATTGCATGCCCCGCAAATGCCTCAGCAACTTCATCTACAATTGGTCCAGATCCTTTGTTCCTGATTGTCACACCATTGGCAGGTTGCATATCTTGAATAAACCTTAATGCTCCAGATTTCTTTGGCACCGTAAACCAGCGATTTGAATATGGACCCATGGATGGTTCTATAATCCCCATTTCCATCTTCTCCTTGAGCAATTTAATTAATTTTGGTAGTAAAGCTCTTGGAACCGGAATGGGTTTTAAATCCCACGGTATATGTGGAACTGTAAAGATCACCATAGGTGCTACCTCATTTGGATAAACACATCCTATTTCACTAGGTTTAGATGCAAATGCCTTTCCATGTTTTAAAAGCATGCTTTGAAATAAATACTTCTCAGGTTTATTTAAAAACTCACCCCCTCCAATCTCCAACTTGTCAAGTGTTTCTTTAGTGAATTGATGTCCAATTCCTATATAACTTCTTAATCCTGGCTCTTTTTCAGCTCGCTTGAAATAATCTTCAGAATTATCTGGTAGTTGAGTTGCTACTGGCTTTACTTTCTTTGCTACTGATTTATACTTGGCATTCACTTCAGCTTCATTTTTCCACTTACGGATATGAATGTCTTCACCATGGTCTTCCATAAAATGTAATATTTCTTTGTAAAAGCATTGATCATTGACTTCAACTATAATACCTCTATTATCCATAACCTCCTCCATATTTTTCAACCTTTCTAATTGATGTAGTAGATCAATCGGAAGTCCAATCCATTCTATTAATCCCGATATATTTTCTTCTTGTGAAATTATCCCCATTTTTTCAAAATTCTTTTCTATTTTTCTTATTTTGGCTTTATATTTAGAATCCATTACTCTTACACCTTTGAAATTCAAGATACTATGATCACTCAAACTCAAAATTCCATATCCATTCTTATATATATTGGGGAATACCTTAGTAAATATATTACCCGCACCCGCAGACCCCCATTCTCCACGTGTGCTTTCTAGAAATCCTGGAATCCTTCTTCAGTATCAAGAGGTTTTTCACGTAATTGATCTCTATGCCTCTTACTTTCTGGCTTCACTGTAAGGAATTGTACTGAGTTCCTTCCATCACAACTTCGAATCCTTGCATAGTGAGATCCATCATCTAGCACTTTAGTTTCCATTCTTGAAGCTGTAATATATGGTTGACCAAGAATAATTGGATATGTGCCACGATCTTGAACAAAGAAATTCTGCTCTACTTCCACATTTCCAATCCTTGTCTTCACTGCAGGACATGCTCCAAACAACCCTCCCTTTTCATTGTTCGCAGCTCTTAATATCCACCCATGATTGGTATCTATAGGCCATTTTCCTTTCTCATATACTGCCTTAGACATGATATTAATCTCTGAGCCATGATCTACCAAAGCATGGATTGTTTCATTCAAATTTTCAAGCTTAATCTGAGCTTCTGTAGTAGCTCTAGCCCAATAAGGATGAGAAAATCCTAAAACCTTTGTACCCTTTTTTCCATCACCATCATCAAAAGTGGCATAAGCATATATCTTTGCTTCTTTTTCCTCCATGTTGTGGGTGGTATCCTCCTTCTTTTTTTGAAGTTGAAGAGAAAACATGTCTAAAACCTCCTCTTCTAAATCAATAGGCATACCATCATTTACATCTTTTTCTTCAATCCCTTGACTCACCTTATCATCCTCCACAATCATAATTCTTTCAAGGCTTGACTTACATTCAATAGAAAACACTTGGCCAATCTCTTCCTCCTCTTCTTTAGTTAAACAAGTGTCAATGGCACTTGTCATCACTGCCTCTACTGTCATTTGGCGTTTTCTTTTGATAATATCAATAATCAACTCATGGAAGTCTTTCTTTGCAATTCCTAAGACCTCCCGTAAGGTAAATTCAATTTTTGCATCCAAAATCCGTCCTTCCAATACTCCTTTCAAATCAATAGAAGTTTCAATATCAGATTGAAGCTTATAAGTAAGGCCTTTGGTTTTACCTTTTTCTATGTCCTTCTTCTTGTCCTTACCCTTTTCATGTTATCTTCCACCCTTTGCTTTGGAGTTGATGCCTCCTTTGATTGTGAAGATGAAAGGGTATTTTGTGGTGGTTGATTTATTGTTGGGCCTTCTTTTGTCCTTTCTCCTGTACCACCACCTTTTCGTGTTTGCTTCTTATTTATTGGTTCTTCATCTTCATCTTCTACATTCCTTCCTCTCTTTACTTCCACATAGACATTTTGAAAGTCTTCATTCTCCCTTTCCTTGTCTAAAAAAGCTCTGATGCTAATTGCATCAACTAGATCATTCCATCCTGTTTTCTCTCTAATGGCCTGAGCTCCTCTAATCATAGTCTCATGATTCTCAGGATATAGAGCTTCAATATTATTTTCCAGGCCACAATTTGATAAGAATCTGCATTACCTGAATCTCTTGGCTTAGGCTTCATCATTCGATCTTCCATTAACTTTTTCATTCCACCTTTGGCAAAGTTAGTATCCAAAGGAAAATCTGTAGATGCATCTCTAATCCTTCCATCTTTGAAGGTAATGATGCCTTTCTTCATGGCATCAGCATATGATTCACAATCACTACGTTTATGATCAGAATCATCACACCAAATGCACCTCATGACATATCCCCTCTGTCCTCCAGAAGTTTGAGAGATACTTGGCTTTGTACTTCTTTTTAAAGCACTCATCTCCACTTTCAGCTCCTTCAATCCCTTCACCAATTCCTCTAGAGTGTCCTCATCCAGAGCCTTACCTTTTGAAGAGTTTGATGGTATCATTGAAGATGTCCTTGTAGTTAGTGGTGTTGAAGCTTCCATCTTTATTCCATATCCCCTAGCCTTTACCCGCTGTTGCTTTGCAATAAGACTTACTGCATCCTCCAATTGTCTCCAATTGGTACTAAAACCTCCTTCAGCTGCTCCATCTTGAAGAAGAAGTAATAGTCTATCCTCCAAAGCTTCATTTGCAGCTTGTAGAAATAACTCTGATTTTCTCACTTCAAGAATCCTCTTCTCTGTTAATGAGAGTTGTCCAAATTTCTTTTCAAATTCTCTTAACAATTCACTTGGTCCCATATTGTTACCTGGTTGTTGTTCCACCCAATCAAAGAAATTCCTTTTGGACATCCTTTCTTCATCTTCATCAAAAAACTCATCTCGAAGCCTCTCTTCAAATTTAGCCCAAGTAATCTCAAAATTATTTTGATGAAGATGTTTCACCTTATCTCTGATCTCTGGTACAACTGCCAAGTCAAATGTCTCTATCATCTTCTCCTCTGAAATTTGATAGATTTCCATCTCACAAGTATAATTCCTTAAAAACTTTGAAATGTTCTTTCCATTGAATCTTTCATTCTTAGAAATAACAGCTTTCAAAGCTTTTGTAGCTCCTTGTCCAGCTGCATTGGCAACTTGTTGTCCCATAAACATTTGCATGGCCCTAAAGAACTCCTCTGCAAAGTTTTGACTACCTCCTTGAGCTTGACTACTACAGGTTCTATTATCCCCCATCTTGCCTTAAAAATCTTGAAGCCTTAGAGATCTCTCAGTGGAAGCACCAAATGTTGTGGTGAGAGTCTTAGCCCTAAGAAACACTGGGTCTTTTGTGCCTCTCGTTTCTTAAGTGCAAGAAGAGATTCATAAAGTTCATAAAAACTGAAGATTTTACATAAAAACATACTTTATTAATCTTCCCATATTCTGCCTTTAAAAACCCGCCTTCAAATTTGCCCATAAATCCTAGGATATCATATCAATTGAAGCAAAATTTGAACACAAAGTACTTAAGGAAGTAAAGAAGCAAACCCCATAATCCTTTTGATTATAGCTCATGTGGTTGGAGAGAACCATGTTGTCAAAGAAACCCCTCCATGCTGCCTTTGATTCTGGACCCCCTTTGCTTCACACCTTCATTGCTCCTCATTATCAAAACCCCAAGTATTGAAATTTGGTAGGCTTGTTGCTTGCTTTATGTTGTAAACATCCTCCAATTTTTGCTCCAAAACTCCTCTTGGAAATAGAGTTATAGACTCTACTCTCCTCCTTTAATTCTGTCTTCTACCAACTCTGGATCCGACTACAAATTTCCTCATAATTCTTTAACCATAACTCCAATAGCAATCAGTTTTTTACACAACTTAATAGACTCATATATCTACAAACCCCAATAAATTTTACTCAAAATGCTACTTTGATCACAAAGATATGCTCCCCCAAACTTCACTGACTTAGAAATAGACCCCTATCACTTTGAAAGAGCATAACATTTTTTTATAAGATAAATGAGTATCAAACTTACCCTCATCTCTTTCTTAACTTGCTTAGATCACGTCTATCAAATTTCACACTCAAATTCACTCCCTAACTCCATTCATACCCAAAAAAACCCACACACACACTCTGCCCATACAAACCCCAATTCTGCTTTCACTCTATTTCTCTTTTCACCTACATCCGGTTACAATTTCACTCATAACTCTTTGCTCAAAGATCATATTGACTTAAGATTTTGATTCAAAGTAGTAAACTCAATAAGAAACACAACCCCAACAAATTTTGCCTCTAAAGTCCAAATGGTTCTCAAGAGCCGAGGCCCGAAATTTAGTAAACCTCACTGCCCTAGTCTTAAACACCTGCAACTTTGACGACTCATATCTCCCTTGATACTTAACCAAAAGACATAAAAATTATTTCTATATGTTCCTTATCTTGTCTACTACAAACCCACAAAAAATTTCACTTAAAATCCTCTCTAAGCTTCTTCTACACACAAAAACGTCTACTGCCTATCAAAAGGAAACCCTATCTCTCCAAAAAGAACCTCTTCTTCTTCTTCACGACCCCCTTCTTGTCCTCCCGGCCTGGTCTTCCTTCTTCCCTTGGTCAAAGAGACACCTCAGCCATATCTTTCCACCTCTTCAATCCTTTCTTTTGGATTAATTTGAAGGAATCTCACCTTTTGAGGTAAATTTCTATTCTACCTTCTTACTACCATTTTTTTCTACCCACTTCTCTTCTAATTTCAGCCCACAACATTTAAGTTTAGATCTAAAATAGAAGAGAATAAAGGTAAAGTAGATTTAAGATAAAATAGAAAAAAAATCTAATAAGTAGAAAAAACAATTAAGATTAGATTAGAGATAAAAGAGAAAGAACTACATCCTTCACTGCCAAGTCAAAGAAGCTTGTGTGGTTAAGTTCTTAGCTACTTTGGAGTTGACGTGGGTTCGAATCCACTTGACTTCACTGTAGAATTCCTTGGCTTCTTGACTTGGTACTGCTAGTGGGAATTTCAGCAGGAAATTAGTAGTTTGGCCTACCTATCATCCCTGAGCTTGTGATAAATATTATAACCTTCAAGATAATGTGGTTATAACCACAACCCTTTTTCTTTTTCATCCTCTCTTCTTCTAATCTTAATCTTTTTATTTTAACACATTCCTTTATATCTTTCACACTATGTTTTAATTTACAACATGACAACGTGTAAAGTGTAGCCAAGAAAGTGCTCTTCTGATCTAAGTTGCCGATCTTCAATTGTTCTATGTATGTGTGAGTTATATCCAAAAGAGTGACAGTAGGTCCAAAATTGACACCTTAACTTTGAGTGCCTATAACTTCTTCATAAAAAATACAAATCACACAAAATTTGTACTTAAACCAAACCCAAAAACCTAAATCTTATAATCCTAGCCTCTAATATTCGACTCTTCTCAAAAAACAAACCCTAACTCCTAATAAATCCTCACTCAACCTCCTTGAAGTCCATTGGGCATGATTTTTGGCCAATTAGAATAGAGATTTCTATCATCCACCTCTATCCATCTACATGGATGGCCAAACTACCTTTTTTATACAAAAAATCCTTTTCTAATCCTTCTTTTTATAAGATTTATATGCTTTGTGCTTTAAGCACCAAATAAAAGAAATAAACTAAGATTTTAAGGGTCACCAATGTCTAACAAAGGTGACTTACGATATATATAAGTTATTGTCAATATAAATCAACCTCAAAATCACTACCAAAAAAAAAATAAGGTTGTATAAATCTCATTAGTAGCCCTATTAAGTAGATTCCTTCTAAACTAATAACCTAATCATATCTTGTAACCAATGAAATCCATTGTTATAGCTTTCACTTAACTGCATAATAAATTATACATTAAATATATCTATAGAATTTTTTCACATGGTAGCCGAACCACAACACGACAACGATCTCTATTGTAGTTGGACAAATTTGTTTTCCGACATATAATCTTCTTTGACAGCTATACTCTTCATCTTGTGGTTGCGTTATTTCTTTGGACAATACTGAGCAATGTGCTTAGATTCTCCACAATATAAACATAATCCTTCTTGGTGACGACAAGTTTTTTCTTGTTCAGTAAGAGATTTAAAACATATCATGTCAATTTGCATATCTTCTACTTCTGAATATATGAATTGAGAAGATGTTGATGTTGCCATTATATTGTAGTAACGTTGGAGCTCCCTTGTACAATTCTTCAATCAAAATTTAAAAAGCCAATTATCACACTTCACAACAAAATCAATTGCTTGACTTAATGTCTGAGGTTCAGATAAGTTGAATATCAATTTTTTTACCTCATATTATAATCCATAGAGAAATTAGCTAATAAGCGCAACATCATCCCACTTAGTGTCAATTTCTAATTGTCAAAATTGTGAAGCATATGATGTCACTAATCGATTGTCTTGTCGCAAGATGCAGATCCTATTAATTGCTATACAAATTATATCATGTTCTCTATACATAGATCAAAACTTTGCTAAAGATATTTTCAAATTATCCAATATTGAATCACATCATTCAAGAAAGGACAAAAATCATGATAAAATAGGACTTGACAATAGTGTTGCAATAAACTTGACTTGTAACCCCTAGGTTGCATAACTTTGGGATTGAAATTCAATCACTAGTTGTATTTGGTTGATGAATCCTCAAAACTTAGATTTGGTGCTATCAAACTTCTCTGACAAACTAATTTTTGATTCTTTGATGCTTGAATGGTATTTAATCATAGATAAAGTGGTATGGCTTGAAACAACTCGAATCATCTCTATATCTTCACTTTTTACTAATCTTATTACTCATTGTGGTAGTGCATTGAGTTGATGCATTGCAAGCATTAATTCTCTCATTTGCTCTTGCATTTGTGCCACTACACTCTTCATTTCAGCAAGCTCTACTATGATACTATAAAAGAAAAGGAAAAAGGTGTCTATTCTCACTACAAATATAAAACACTTAAGAACAAAGAAAAAATTCTAGGAATAATATCAGTTTAGAAGTGGATAATCCACAACTTCTAATATATTTATATCTTATCAAGAAAAAGGGATAATCCACTCTTAATCAAGAAGAGACAAAGCTCTGATATTGTAACTTCACTCTTGTTAATTTGTCAAGGACACGAACTAAAATACATACATAAGTTAGTAAAAACTATGTCGAAGGAAAATTATAAGATAGAAATAAAGAAATATGTATATTCAAAAAGAAACTGGAATGGCTATTGCCAAAGACTAGAAAATACATGAGACTATTGAACTAGACTGGAAGCAAGAAAGAACTTGACAAGAGTGAAGAAGGCTTTACTCTTGTCTCTATATATACTATTTATCTAAAAACTACGTGGCAGCGTTCTATAGGACCTCCAACACGTGTCTAATTTACATGACACATATCAAACTTGTAAGACAAGTTTCTTACATGTGTGCCACATACTTAGCTTGTTCTACAAGCTACCAACATGTGCGACATGTGGCTAGCTTGTTGGCCAAGTTTTTAACCTACCAATCACCTATAAACATGTATAAAGGTGATTCCATATTTATGACACTTCTAGGAAGCTTCTTTATAAAATATTATCAAATTAACTTATTTTACCTACTTCTATCAATCTATATTAACTAAGTAATTATTGGAGTAAATCTTATGTCCGTGATAGTTCTGCATGAAGTATATGAGATTTTAAATTAAAATCCTTGGCCAATAGGAGGATTTTTTGAACTCTTATATTAATCACTTTGAATTATCTTCTTAAAATATATTCTATTCTTGATTTATTATATATATATATATATATATATATATATATATATATATATAACTTGGTTAATTTTGATTAGTAAATCTATTTTCTAAAATATTAAGTTTAAAAATCAAAGTAGCTCTAATTTTTATATCACCTAAAAAGATAATTATGTAATTGAAAAAAATATATATTCTTAATATTGAGATTTTTTATTTTTTTATTTTATCAAATTATATTAATTTATCTTTATATCATTCTTTAAATATTAAATTATAATTATATATTTATACTTATATTTATTTAAAATTATAAAAATAATTTTTTTTATTAAATACCAATATAATTGTTATTTTCTATTATTCAATAGAAAATATCTTTGCATCTTTAAGGATTTAAGAGATTTTCAAATAGGAACCCTGGTTTTTTATATTAAAAATTTATTATACATTATTATTAAAAATTATTAATTAAATATAATAAAAAATAATAAAATATTATATAATAAATATTTTTAATATCATCAAGAAATCAATTTTAACTAATATTTTTATGTATTAATTACTACAATATCAATTTTTTATATCAAAATATGTAAAAAATATTTAAATATCTAAGTTTATTTTTATTAAATTTTTATATTTATTACAAGATAAAAATTATAAATTTTAATAGTTTCAAAAATATTCTATAAAAGAATTTTTATATAAATTATATATATATAATTAATATTTATTTTTTATTTTATTTATAAATAAATTTTTATTTTTTTTTATTTTTTTTTCTATTTTTAAAAGTTATTAAATTAAATTTATTTATAGTGATTATAATATATTTATATCTCATTTAAATATTTTCTTCGAATACATCTTTTTTTTGGTACTTAATAATAATAATAATTAATTAATTAATTAATATTATATTAATAGTTGTAATTTTTTTATTTTATTATCTAAAAACCAATTCTTTAGAATGATTTCATCCAACACCATATATATATATATATATATATATATATATACACACACACATACACAGATAACTTTATAATCTAAATCAAATAGGATATTTTAAAACTACTACAAAAATTTTGAATAAACTTTAAATTTTTATATATATATTTTTTTTAAAAATCAAATTAAATACTTTTTAAAATTAAATTATTATTGAATAAAAATCAAATAGTCAAAACTAATGTATATTATTTTTAATAAAGAATTTGATTTTCTTCAAAAATATATAAAATATAAAATTATATATATATATATATATATATATATATATATATAAGATATTTGTTAATAAAAAATTTAATTTGATTATTTCATTTATTGATATTCATTAAAGAATAATGTGTGGATCTTGTCCTATCTTAATGTTTTCAACTATTGATTTTTTTTGGTGCTAATAAGTCAATTTCTTCTTATTTGTTACTTTTCCAAGTTATTTTTGTCAAATATAAAACTAATTTTAAACATTAAAAAAAAGAATCTCTTATTAGAAATATGAATTTATATAAAAATCTAAAAAGATAATATATTCTTATATTATTAAAAGAAAAAAAAATAAACAAAGAAGAGATAGATATAAGTTTAAAAAAAATCTAGAGTTATTATTGCCAATTTCAAAGATATTAGAAAGTATTGAACTAAAATTGGAATACAAGAAATGTATTGACAATACTAAGGATGGCTTTAGTCTTCCCTCCATATACATTAGCTACCAAAAAGGTCTTATAGAAGCTTTCTAAAGACCATGCGGCTTATGGTCCAAGTATCAAGTTGTAGGTTGCTTCCAATACAACTTCTTAAAATTAAGAAAATTATTGAATAAGTTTCAATAGCTAGATAGTATATTTATAGAAGTCTAAAGATAAAATCTATATTTAAGAAAATTCTTTGAAGTTTTTTAAAAATAATATTATCTATAAAACATGTTTCTACCTACTTTTATTTACTTCTATTTATTTAAAAAATATATACATCCATTTCATTATCTTTTTTTTAAAAAAGAAAAGTTCTATCAAAAATAGTTGAATTATTTCTTAAATTCATAAAGTCCAAGATCCAAAGAATAATATTATTAATAAATTTTGATATATATATTTTGTGTAAAGGTAGTTGAAAGGTCTCATGAGCCATCAATAATATCTCATGTTATGGCAAGAAAACAACCAAGATAATTAATTATTATAGAATTTTTCATAACTATTTGTAAACAACACATTATCCATGCTATTAGGTGTAGTTTCTACCTCCTATGGTATCACTAAGCATTGAAAGTCTCTTTCAAGATCAAAGTATCACACATATTGTATCTTACTATCTATTTAAAAAAAGACATGTTTCTCTTTAAGATCTTCATTTCAATTCTAATAATCTGAAGATTAAGATAATCTAAGTACTTCATTTGAGAATTCTCTAAATAGCAATTCTTAAGATGAATTTGTCAATATCATATTACATGTTGTCGTATTTGAAAATATACTTGGCAATTAGTTGTGGAAGATAAAGTTGTATAGCGCCACTAACTAAGAATCTAATAATCCTAATAAAATCTTAAATAAATCTCAATTGAAGATTACAAAGATATTAGAAAATATTGAATTAAAAATTCTTAATAATTCTTAATCAAATTTTAATTAAAATCTAAAAAAACCATAAAGGAATCCTTACAAGATATTAGCAATCTTAAAGAACTTCCAAAATAAATTTTAATTGAATACTAATGAAATTTTAAAGAAATCCTAGTCAAATCTTAATCAAATTCTAATAAATTTTAATAAAACCTTAAAGATATCCTAAGTAAATTCAAATCAATTCTTAATCAAATCCTAATCAATTTTAATAAAATTCTAAAGAAATTCTAAGTAAATCCTAACAAATTCTAATAAAATACTGAAGAGATTCCAAACAAACTCTAATCAAATTTTAATCAAATTCTAATCAAATTCTAATCAAAATTAATCAATTTTAATTAATTTTAATCAATCTTAATTAATCCTAATTAGATCCTATAGCAAATTTAAAACCTTAATAATTATTAAATTAATTATTAATCTTCATTCAAAATTTTTATACTTTTGAATCTACTAGTTGACAACAAATATATAAAATTTGAAAATAATTAAATTTATAGATTGGAAGAAAAAGCTCTTAATTTACTTGACCGTTGGCCATCCTCCTTCTCTAACCTTGATGTCAACCTTCTAGCATCAATAGCTCCTTTTTGCATCACTAATTCTAAAAATCCAATTTCTTAGATCCTAATTCACTTAAATTCTAAATTTTTTTGATTTAATTGTCTAATTAAGATTAAATTCACAACACACATCCAACATAGCTATATTTACAAATCTATAAATTTTTATCTATAGATCTACTATAAATCTCAAAATCCAAAGTCATCCAAATAAAACCTTGACTTTGCATAGTTCTTACAAAATTATTATAAACTTAAAAAATTCAAAGCTAATGCTTAAAAAAATCCTATTAAGTTTGCTTTCTAATCTTATTCTTTTATCAACAAAAGAATCCCATATTTACTGTAGGCATACAATTTTGTGCTCTAGGGTCTGATTTCAACTGTAGTTCATAACTGATCCTCCCTGGATATTATTCTAAGGTTTTTTTTAAATAATCTTTTCTGAAATTTACTCTTTAATTTCATCTTAAGATGCCTATAGTATTTTTTCTACTAATCTACTTTATTTTGCCTTATTTATGGTCCTATAAAGTAAATAGAAGTCCTTTTATTAAAAAAATATAATATAGACACAATTTTTTTACTTCTTTCTTTTGTTTATGATTTCTAAAGGAATTTCACTACTAAGTCTTCAATTAAGCTCTTCTATAATATAGGTCTTTTTTTGTTCTTTCACCCTATAGATGTATTACAACACAATATCAATTATTAATTCTCTATATTGTAAAAAAGTTTTTTGACTTGATTCTTGAACTTATTTCTCTTTAAATTTTATCATTTTATTATCAATACTTGGTCCTTGATTTTAATGGATGTTATCAATAAAAAAACAAAAACAAATTTTGACGCATTTACAAGATTCTCAAATAGCTTCTATATATATTTTCTAATATTATGTTTGTATTGATATTAAAGATATTCTAATTTATTTTTTGAGCTGCCTTAAATCCAAGACTTCTTCTATTTCAAATTCTTGGTAATTATCTATTTTAGTAGAAGGTGGTGATAATTTATTTTTTTGGTATATTAATTATAATATAAGACTCAATAAAAGATACATGAAATTCATGATGAATCTTTATTAGTTATAGTAATTGCAATCTATATGCAATTAGATTAATTTATTCTTAAATAATAAAGAAGCCAAAACTTTAATATTCCAACTTATCATAAATTAGATATAATATTAATTGAAAGTTTATAATATTAAATAATAATATCAAAGAAAAATTTATATATTTTTTAACAATAATAATTTTCATAAAAGATAAAAAATATGCCAATTTGGTTAAATGATCTATGATCATAAAAAAAAATTTGTAATAATCTAAAATTATTTTGGAATAAGTAGAATTCAAAAAGATCTATAGGATCAATGTTATAGAGTCTTTGTTTTAAAATATATATTATAAATTATTAAAAAAATAATTTTTAACTTTTCATACTTGATTCTATTAAAAATATTCTAAAATAAGCTCCAAAATCTTATTAAGACCAAAATATCTTATTGGTGGAAAGTCACATTGTCGTGGTAGAGAGAATTTGCCTCAAGAAAGCGCTGGGCTTCTGGCTGCCACTAATTACTCAACCAAGATCTAAAATAATAAAACCCCTAATTTTATATAAAAGACTTCTTTATAGGGCTATTACATCCAATATATAACTCTTATTTCACAAAACACTCAAAATATAATAAAATACTCTAAAACCCTCATTCATCCATAGAGAGGGAATTTTTTCCAAACTTCAGCAATTCATAAGTTTTAATCCAACTGTCCAAACCCACTCAAACTTTACACCAAGTACTGATGTAATTTCAACAACTATCACTACAAATTTCAACTATTGATTCATTACCAGTCTTTAGATATCGCAAAAATTCTAATAGTAGCTTCAAACCGTTGTTTACAAACACCCATGTATTAAATTCTTCATATCTCACAATCTAAAAGTCCAAATGCTATGAAACTTTGATATATAGCTTCTTAGCATAATAATACACCTTTTTAGAAAGTTTGAGATAAAAATTTGTCTAGAAACTCAAGATATGGCAAATCCCATCACTATCAATAAAACGGCCTATTTTTCAACAAAATTGCCTTGGAATTCAATCTATTGTCTTTGACTCCCAATATCTCTTTTTTTAAAACTCCAATTTTAGAAATTTTTCCTCATCAAATGTAAATCTTCAAACCACCTCTCCAACCGCACCTCTCGATCTCCAAAAACTCTTGATCTCCAACTCCTCCAATCCTCAAAAGAGTGACAATAGATACAATTTGTACACCCTAACTTCAAGCATCTACTCCTCCCTCATTAAAATTCCAAATCCCTTGATTTTTACACCAAAATTATAGTACAAAAAATAAGCTTTCTAACCCTAGTCTTTGATTTTCAAATGGCCTCCTTGAAGTCGCCAAAACCCTTGTTCTTGTTTCAAGTAGCCTCCTCAAAGCCTATTGGATATGACCATTGACCAATAGAAATGAAGAACTTCACCGCTTGTCTTCATTCATTCTCACTTTGTCTTCATCCTTCTATATAGGCCTCTTAGTAGTTTAATTGTTCATCTTTAGGCCCCAACCTTCTCTCAATGCTTCATATTAAATATTTAGGTTCTACATAATTTAAATCCCATAATCAAACTAAATAAAAATCTAAAATTAAGTTTCTTATACTAACTCCCTTTAATTTACTTTACTAACCATTCTAACACATATCTAAACCTATAAACATATTATGCATTTTGAGTGGATTTTACATATTGTAAGCAATTACAGTACAACAACGTCGTATTTGAAGTACAAGTAATTGTGCTTATTATTTTAAAATATATAAATGCCATTCATAATAGAAAAGATTGTCTTTGACATAAAATTTGCTAGAATTATGATGAAGATTATCTTTAACATCTATAACAAGAGTGTTTGTTAACTTACTTGAACAAATTTTATTAAAAGAATTAGTGTTAATGAAAATTATTGATTTAATAGCTTAAAGATATAACTACTCTAGTTTTAAAAGAATAATCTATTATTAACTATATATAATATTTTTTTTCTTTTGATAATAGATAAAAATATCTAAATAAGATATTTGATAAATATTATAGTTTTTTAGGATAATATATAATATTATATATAAATTATGATTAAAAAAATTCTAATAGGCTTGATAATAATTTAAAATACGTGCTAACATGAAATATTTAAAGTTTTGTGATTGAATAAAAAGTGATTTTTAGATAGTAACACCATATCTTAAATAAATCTATGATAGTTAGAAATTCTTTGTTATCAATCTCATATTAATTTTGGCTATTAAAAATTTTTTAAAATAAAAAAATAAAATAAAATCTATCTATTTATAATTAAAATATAGCTAATATAAAGTCTAATTTATACACATTTATAAAGATCCATATTTTTTCTTAACAAAAAAAATGGCATATTTGCAAGAGATTTTGAATGTTAAATAATTTTTTTGCAAGATTTTTATTAATATATTCCTTCAAAGCAATAAGTTTGTTTTGTAAAAAGTTATAAATTAGTCCAAAAGGTAGTCAAGTTCCTTCTTAAAGAATAATTATATAATATAAAGTTGATATTTTGACAATATATTAATATATTTTCTTGAATATATCTTAATATTCTTTATACTACTCTTCGATTCTATTATAACCTCTACTTAAATAAAAAGTTAATGTTGCAAAAATAATAAACAAATCTCTTTCTTTTACAACTTGAAAAATTCTTTAGCTCCAATAAATAAGAATTTAGATTGTTTATTGGCATTTGGACTAAATGTTAAAATGATCTTTTATAATTTCTAATCAATATCAAAATTTTATAATTTAAATCAAGGAAGTTCAACTACCACTAAATCTAAAGGATATCAAATAATATTAAAAATAACAATTAATATTTGATCTTTTATTAATACTTTTAATAACTTGGCCTCTTTAATAACATCTCTTGATAAATAGATTGTCTATCAATAATTTCTATTAAAGATAATTAAGTATTCTTTGAAAATATTAATTTATATTATAATATAAAATTTTATCTATAAAATATATTGAGGCTTTAGTATTTATATTATAAAAAAAGGTGATAATAAAAATTTTAAATAATTTTTTTTTATTATTATTAACAGCTTAAATTAAATTATATCAATTTGCATAAGTTTTGATTTTTATGAATAATTGTCATGGACATAAGATTTATTCCATTAATTATTTAGTTAATATGGATACGTAGAAATAGATAAAAGTAGGTTAATTTGATAATATCTTATAGAAAAGCTTCTTAGAAGCTTCATAGATGCAATTTCATCTTTATTCATGCTTATAAGTAATTGGTAGGTTAGAAACTTGGCCAACAAGTTAGCTACGTATTGCATATGTTGGTAGCTTGTGGAACAAGTTAAGTACGTGGCGTACATATAGGAAACTTGTCTTGCAAGTTTGACACGTGTTGCAAGTCCTATAGAACACCACTATATACTTCTTAAGTAAATAGTATACATAAAGATAAGAATAAAATCTTCTTTACTCTTATTAACTCTTTTCTTGCTTATAGTCTAGTTTAAGAGTCTTTATATTTTTTAATCCTTGGTAATAGCCATTCCAATTTTGTCTTCAATACATAGATTTTTTTATTTTTATTTTGTCACTTCCCTTTGACATAAATTTTACTGATTTATATATCTTTTTTCAGCTTGTGTCCTTGATAGATTGACAAGAGTGTACATACAATATCAAAGCTTTGTCTTTTTTTGATTAAAAGTAGATTACATCTTTCTCTTGATAAGACATAAATATATTAGAAGTTGTAGATTATCCACCTCTAAGCTAATATTATTCATAGAATTTTTTTCTTTTTTTACTTTTTTTCTTTTTTTCTTTTTTCTTGAGTGTTTTATTTTATATTTTTTAAGTAAGAGTAGACACCTTCCTTTCTATTGTATTATCATGGTAGAGCTTATTGAAATGAAGAGCATAATGGCACAAATACAAGAGCAAATGAGAGAGTTAATGCTTGCAATGTATCAACTCAATGTACTACCACAAGAATCAGTAAGATTAGTAGAAAGTGAAGATATAGAAATAATTGGAACTACTTCAATATCTACACCAAGCCATACTACTTCACCTATGATGGAACATTATTTGAACATTAAAGAATTAAAAATTAATTCTATAAAGTTGACCAAATTTATTTATCAATCTTTTATTTGATTTATTGTCAACCTAGCCCTTATTTATTATATTGATATTAAAAGACTATTTTAATATCTTTTGTATAATAACTAACCTCAATCTCACTAGATATAATATTTTAGTACATCAATTCTCATTTCATGCTATATAAAATTGAAATAATGTTAATTAAAGAAGAGATATTAATTTTTATCAATCAATATTTAATCATTTTTAAATTTTTGATTTTTTTATTAATTATGTAGCAATGCAAGAAATTAATTTGTTTTTACTCATCTTCCAATAAAATAAATTTAATTAATAATACAATAGCCACTACAAAACTATTTATTCCAAATTCTAACTTTTAAACTAGAATAATTATTTTAACTATCTAGCATTATTTATTATAAGTAAATATTATATATATATATATATATATATATACACAAAAAGTCATTTATAGCTATTCAAAATATATTGAATACAATTTGAATTTGTATATAAATAGGTCTAATCTAGAATTCTAACTTAAGTTTACTACCATTTCTGTCAAGTAGAGTCAACATTTTGACTATATCATTACATAATCAAACAATTATCTTTATTTACAAAACATTATTACATGCTCATCTCCAAATTAAAAATAAAAGTAAAAAAGTAATCACAATCTCAGCATCTTTAAAATGAGTCTTTAATCTAGGTTGTTGAAGTATCATATTTATAAATATTACCAATATAGAGCAAATAGCTAACACTTGCATCCTTACATATAGCCCTCTCTTTTAACCACAAACTTGAAAACAATGTAATTCTTCATATGCACACACACATTCATTTGGAAACTCATTTTTAATGTACAATTGTACAATATTCCAGTCCACATCGCAATGATACCCTCCGTCAACAAGTACATAACAGAGCTCGGTAGATCATGAAATAATTCCTCACCCACACCATCAGACGTCTTAATTGTAACACGTTGAAACCTGGTGTGTACCACACTGAGCGGTAGTAATGACTGAATACTCGCAGACAACCCATCACAGAATGGAAGTGTTCAAGCCTCAGCGCCATTCTTAACCAATCCTGACATATTTATCTGCAACTCAGTCACCAAATCCCTCAGCTCGCAGCTGCGGTTCTATCGGTACAGCCATCTCAGTTTTCGACGCTCTGCAAGATCAGCAAGCGGCGAGTTACAGTGCCAAAATGTAGCATCAGCTGTTGATCGAAGCACACACATTTGTCTTATGGGTCGATAGATCTAGCTTGCAATAAACCAGACTTCCTGTCGATCCAGGTTTCTGGTACTGTTGCTCTGATCGTTCCAAACGGTGGATGCCAGGCTGCAAAGGTAGAGGCCACAAGATCGATAACTCCCGCGGCACAAGACGATCACACATGCGGGCAAGACGATCACACCTGCAGTAAGATTGTCACACGGCACAAGACGATCGCACCTGCAGTAAGATTGTCAACAGACCGTGACTACAATGGAACTCCACGACATACATTTTGCTGTTGATGAAACTGGGGTGTAAGTTGAGTGCCGGTACCTGCCAACCAGCTGAAGGTGCCTGTGATAATGACACTCATGCAATACGCAAGCAATATTCAACACACCGGCACATACTTCAATAAGGCCTTGCTCATCATGCACTCTTTATTTCGGTCGGTGAGGACAGTCATTCGGTAGAGCCAAACCCATGATAATGCAAAATCGTATCTGAGCTGGGACTGGGATGTACTCCCCAGATGGAAGGAAAAACTGGTGTAAGATCACGTGACAGTATGAGAATGCAGATTTTTGGAAGGCCCAGGTATGTTCACAAACAGTCAATCGACTCCATTGGGGTGCGCGAAGGTTGCAATCCTTCTGGTAATGAAATCACGGATGCCCCGCAATCAATAATATCAATCGGATCTCAGAAAAGACAGAGCACCACTTGGGCCACCTGAGAAGCTAGCTAGCAAACAACTACTTCCAATACCTCATCGAGGAAAAAAGAATTCTCTCTGCTCTTAATTGAAAATAAGACTCATCACTGGCGCTTTTGTACACGGCTAAGTTTACCTGTTGAACCACTCGACTAGCAATATTACTATGTTACAACACATGATCACCAATACATCCATCGAGAGTCTCTGCTCTAAAATTAGTCGGCTCGATCCTATGTGCAAGTCGGCAAATACTAAGTGTCCAGATCATTGTCTTCATAGGATTAATGTGGAAGATATGTACGCCCTTCTCCAGAACCAGCTCAAACGCCTCTGCATCTGCGGACTACTTCGGCACTTCCATCGCACGTTTAGTTTGGTCTTTTTGTCTGATGAGACTAACATTGTGGACTCTCATCAGAAGTCCAACCCATGCGACAACCTTTGGACCTTAGCATTGGTCAAGAGCATCCGGGTGTTCGCTTCACAAACCGGCCCTGTTTCAGAGCAACAGTAACAGCATGAGACATCCAGGCATAATCTAGGATTTACCAGCGTAATTGACAATCGTGAGACACTAAAAGTGTGGCAAAATGGTGACAACGCAACTCAACAAGCTCGGGTTATGCTGTTTGGCATATTGATATAGGTCTCATTGCAGAACGAGATGCAAATTGAAGATCGTGATATTTTAGCGTTGCTGGGAAACAACTTCAAAGTGGAACGGCTTGTTCGATTTGCAAGTTTTCTTTGAGTTTGTTACATGAGCTATAGTAGAAAATAATAGAGGCTGCATTCTTTATGAGTACTTAGCAGAAGGTGAGAAAAGTATTCTGATCATACCTTCATGCGAGGCCGTCGCTCCGCGTTCAACTTGCGAACTTCATACCGGATCTTTTTTGAGAAAAGACGAGTGCGCCGTTTTTCCCTGTAGCGCATAATGCGAGCTCCTCTTCCTCCGTCGCTTCCTCCTGGAACGGTTTGGCATCCATTACCGAGATCTGGTACCATCCCAAGATCTCCCTGAAGAAATGAGGGGAAAAAAACCAAGTTGGATCAAAGAATTACGAGAGTATTCCGTAAGCTTCTCTGGTCGAGAATAACAAACTTCGAACACATTCATACTGAGAAAAGACAGGTTTGCGTACCGTAAATTCTGAGTTGGAATCATCGAGCACTGTCTGCGGACGTTTTCCATCGGTCCAGAGGCTGCGGTCAGACCATGCCGACATGATATCCTCGTAGTTCAATCTCAGCAGCGACGGTGCAGGTTTCACTTCCTCGCCCTGAAGCGAGCACCGCAACACGGCAGCTACCTCCTTCTTTATAAGATCGTAGCTATCTGGCACGGTGTATTCTTGTTTCACCTTGTAGGGAAAATCTTTTGTGTAAGAAACCAGCCCCTTGTCTTCACAGACTTTGCTCTGTGCTCTCGCTTCTAAACTACATTCACAACCATCGCCATCGCCATCACCGTCGCCATCTTCGTCTTTGTTTGCCTCCCCACCTTCATCGACCAATTCAGACGTGTCCCCACAATCTCCCTCAAAGGCATCCTCATCCCGCAACCCCACGATATCTGAGAAATCCAAGGGGTAATCTTCGTATTGCTCATCGCTCCCACAAAGCTCAAGGTCATTTCCCATAAACATTATATCATTGCTTTTGTTCATGTCCATTTCACCGTTTCCAGCGTCAAAGGGACTTCCAGCATCCTCATGGCATCCGACGGAAGCCCCAATTGCACTCTCGAAGTCGTCCATATAGCCATTCGGGACCAAAAAATCTGGTCCGGAGTCTCCGCTGCTAATCTCCTCGTATGCGTCCTCCACATCCACATATACAGACGCGGCCGCAGTGGCCCTTTCCTTGCAGAACTCTGCCATCGACATGGCCGTGGCACTGTCATGCGCGAAGGATATGGGAGACTCCTGGATGTTGACGGTAATGAAGTTCGGAACTTCATGAGATTCTTTCGCTCCTCTGCCTTCAGATTTCACCTTACCTCGGCGATGTTGCGATTTGGGAGTGCTGGTCGGGGGTCGGAGGTGAGGATTGGGCCGACGGGACAGACGGGAGCGTTTGCGTGAAGGCAGTGCGTGTTTGTCTGTTGGCCGGGGATGATGAGACTTGTGCGATATGTTACTAGCATCCAAGGTATTAACGACAACTTTCTTCGAGGGTTGAGCGGTGGAGTCCTGCGGATTGAGGCGGACACGCTCGTGGCGGAGGGCCAGTGCGTTGGCGGAGTGAACACTTTGGTCGCATCGATTGCAAAGGTGCGCGTTATCAGCCTCACAGTACCATCGTGCTCTCTGAGAGCCGCAGACATCGCAGGCTCGTGAAGCCCTGCCTGCTATGGCCATAGCCATGGCTATGTTGGCGTGCGCTGCTCCTTTCACTGCTGCCATTAGACGATATTTCTTTAATTACAACTCCTGCTACCTTAAAATGTCAGAGACGATGCTACGTCTTCCTCAAATTCACCTCGTGTAGCTGCACAGCCGTTGTCTTGTTAACTGTGCGTTGCAAGTGTCCTTAGTCACCTAAGTTTCTTCGACAAATTGAAAAGTTTTGAGATGCTTTTAACTGCAGCGGTATGAACCCTCACTTCATGACATAATTATGACCATGGGCCCATCAAAGCTTCTCCCTCCTCGTGATCTTTTCTAGCAGGGCTCCATTGATGCAAATCGGAAAACTTTCAGCTCTCCTCTTCCAGTGTCACCTTCACTTCGCAGCAGCTAAGAATTCGGAGAAACAACGAGGTCTGTTTTGTTGGACCTATTTCTTTTCCTCATGATCGTCAACACACTTACGAAACGAAGCAATTCAGGTGAACTATGCTAGAACGAGCAGAACTGAAGCTGCTCAACCGACGATCTAGGAACCGGATAGTATCAATGATTTCCAGTACTCAGTAACCCAGTAGCACTTTAAACTGAAATGGAACTAAAATGACAGAGAGGCTCGCAAAGCTTGAAACCTCCCAAGTTCTACGTCCCTCTCGACACACAAAGCGACTCACTCACCACCACAAATACGTCAACACGTCGCTCTACACCGCAACATGTCGCTCTACAATACTTCAGAAACAATACATTCCACAAAAGGACACCAACCATGCCTCCGACCTAACAGAACCGATGCCACAACCTATCGACGAGACCACCTACAGCTCCAACAATGCAACTTTACGCGGCAGAAAACTCGCCTCCAGGTCCGGGCTTTGCAGGTTTCGGCTACTGAACTCAGAAGGTGACACTACAGGTCTAAAAGGAAGAATCCCACACAAGTACTATTACAACTACGCGGTCGCTGCGAGATGATCAGGCTTGCTGCACATCGAAGGCTCAAGGAGTCGAGCTCAGGAACCCAAAAGCAAAGCCGGACATGATGAAGACACAGGAGGAGACGCTGCTGCAGTTCAAGAAATTAAAGATATGGCGGAAAAGTTCGCGAATTGTAGCCTTGGCTTTTGAGACAATAGAGACGAGGTAGCCAACCCATTGCTTCCCGAGGCTCCTTCATTCTGGCGTTGCCATCGCCCGCTCCGTTTTTATCTGCCGCCTGTCATCTCCGAACAATATCTCCTCCTTTCGCAAACCCACCTCCACGCTGTATTATCTATGGCATGGCATTTCCATGTCATTTTAATTTTTCCCCCCTGGTGACCGATATGCATCTCAGTGGCGTGTTTCATTTGCAGTTTGCCTCATTCTCCCTACAGAATTATGAGTCCGTTGTGTTGACTCAGCTCCTGTACATCCAAATCATGTGTTCTCTTGCTGAACTGGTCGAGGCGGTTTCACAGATGTGGGAACATTGCCAAGTAAGAAATACTGATTGTCTTTTCATAGTAACCTGGGATGTTCATTACAATAGTTGGTAGCCATTGCAGCTAAAGTTGGAGAATCAAATAAAGGTCCTTTTTCTTAGACCCAGCCCTCACTCATTGGCCCGTTTGCCTGCCGCCTATGGTTACACGCCAGAGCACCCAGCCATACCCATATCGCCCCTCTCCGGTGCCGCAATTGGTCAGACGCCTGACGGAGTTGAATCCTCCCCGCCCCGATTGGCTTCCTCGTCGCTTTGCAGCTTCTATGCAGGAGCGCTCCTGCAAGCAGACAAGCGCTGCCTCCAAAAATGCATGCACTGGCCTTCTCGCTAAGCCAATCGATAGCTGAGGTCTTTTGCCTTCTTGCGGGCTTTTGCGACACCTTTCCTAATTGCGCTTTTATTTCTTTCATTTTGAGCTCACGGTATTTTTCTTTTTCTTTTTCTTTTCTACCACACCTACGGAGGATTGCGCTACTAATTGCTGCCTCCAAAGGTTAGGGAGTCTGTGCATTAGTCGCTTCACGTTACTGCCGCCCAATCGTGTGTTAGTTGCAATCTTTTGGAGGAAGAGGGAAATTATATCAAAAAGACCTGAAAATCACACGGCTTTCCAGGTCAGCCGAAATTCATCGCCCGGGTATTGTTTGCAACTGCGATGCGATACCCATCGCGAAAATCGAACGTCCATGTGAATGGGAGAGAAAGAGAATGTGCAATTCGAGGACATGAGGGCAACACGCTGATGTGGATGGTAGGGTACGCACAGAGGAGGCACTTTCAGGATAGAAAGCAAGCCGGTTGTGGTGTTGCAGCAGTTTTGTGTGAGTGCGGTGGAATTAGTGACAGGGATGGGATGTGCGACGGACTTGTTTGTATTGAACCCGGATGGTTTGTGTTAGAGCGACATATGGTGATTGGTTATTTGGAAAAGCTGTCCAATAGGGGGGGTGTTGTGTGGACGTGTTCGTGGGAGCGTGCGATTCATGCGCCTTTCCACTGATACGTAGATCGAGTTTCTCATGAATAACAACAGTGGCATCAACTCTGGAGCGTGGAAGCACTCATGATCCATTTCTCCTGCGACTAGTGAAAGTTTGTATTGAATGAAAACTGGTATCAAGAGCAAACCAGGATTCCGGGTTGTGCCCCAAGCGCTGTGTTTCTAGAAACTGGTGAAACCCGGAGTACATGCTGTGCAAATCCTCCACGAGTGACACTGCTTTGCTGAGTTGATCACGCCCATCAGCCGCTAATCGACACTTGAAGTTCATGTGTTTCAGACATCTGAAAGCGATGCCTCGAAAAGTTTGTCAGCGCTCTCGTGAGTCAGCAACAGGAAGCCGAATCACAGCCACTAATCTGTCCTCTCTTCACAAGGGAATTTACCAGCGACTCATAAACGATCTGTCCTCTCTTCACAAGGGAATTTAAATAAACCAATCCTCTTTTTTCAACGACGGTAAAGTCGACCGCAACCCCATCCAGATTGGATGACAGCAGACCCATAATCCCGGGACCCACAGAACCTTAAGACTTACGCCCGAGATTTTGAAAAACTGGGAGCATTCCTAACGTGTTGTTTCATGAGCGTCCCCCCTAATTTGACCTGAACCAGATAAATGCATGCCGGGTGTGGGGGGAGGAGGGAACTGGATAAACTAGAAACAGGTGGGTGATTAGCAATCAAAGGAGGCGCCTGAATCCGCGGAAGTATTGGCAGAACGGTGCTGATAGGGTAGGGCTTTATCCGGAGGTGCTTACTACAGAGAGAGCGGGACGAAGAGTAAGGACGAGACGGGGAAAGAGCAGCGAGGGGAAGCGACGAAGCGCCGTAGGATGCGCGAGTGGAGAATCTATAAAGCGAGCAAGCGGGGCGAACCATTGGCCGACGCGGCGCTGCTTTGGGTCCCTCGCGGGCTCCACGTTGCGATTGAATCCTGCGCGTTCCCTTTCCATCATGGCATCCACTCGGCGTCCCTCCCTCCCTCCCTCCCCTTCCTTTAAAGTACCTTTTGCCCCCTCTCCCCGCCCCCCCTCCGCGGCTTTTTCCCTCGCCTTTATTTTACGATTAAAGTTGCCGTGGCTCGGGGTCCTCGGGGGCGTTAGTTACTATTGATTGCGTGAAGTTACCATTTCTGAATAATGGTTTGATATAATAATCATTAAACGATGCGGTTTTACAGTGTGATTTAACAATATTTTGTGTAATTTTTTTTTTGAGGTATGAATGATGTTAGAAATGTTGATTTTTTTTTTTTTTTTTTTTTTTTTTTTTCTAAAGAAAGAAGAGGAAATGAAGAATGAAAAATATGAATGAAAACAAGATGAGACACATTTTAACATGAAATTTTTTAAATTTACCACAATGGTTTTGAAAATTTGAATTTTGGTATAATGAATTTCTATGTTTGTGTGATATTTTTCCATCAAAGAACTGTTTCCTTAATTGATGCTCAATTTATGTTGTTTCATTTATGATAGTGTTAGTTATTTCAGCATTGATGGATAGAAGTTTTATTTATTTATTATTAAATCTCACGGTTTTAATTATTTTTTTTTTAAGTATAAGTTAAGAAGGACTTTTCATTGATTAGTATGATCACGAAGTGAAATTTTAATTAACTATTATATTTATAATTCTTTGCATTCATAAAAATTAATATATTTTTTGAAAAATTCTCATATATGCACTTATTTTTCTTAAATCTTTTCTTCATTATACAAATACATATCACATTATTTTGCAAGAAAATGTTTAAACTGCTGGTGGATTTTATTTTTAAGTTCTAATCCAACCTTTAAGCTTTTCTTTTCTAGTGGATACACCAGCTGGATCATGTTTACAAGTGTAACGATCAAATTCAATGGTAGGATGTTGAGACAATACTTATTTTGTATCTAAAATTAAAACATGGAGAATATATATTTTTTTATTTTATTTTGTTTTTTTGTTTTTTTTTTAAATATTAAATACCCCAATCAAGGAAGTAAAATTATGTTACTATTTCTTGAAAATGTCAAAAATAATAATAATGATATGTGTGTATATATATATATATATATATATATTTTTTCTGTTATATATGTCATTGTTCTTGAATTTGAACTTGTAGTTACCTGTTTAAAAAAAGCATATATTGTGATTTATTTTAACAAATTGAAGTAAAAGTATATAAATTGCTTCGGACAAGTGTATTTTATTTTGTAGATGTTTTGTGTGTAACTGGACAATATTCAAATTAAACTATTTTTTATATCATAATAATTTACATCACAAGTTAAATTATTGCTTGTCTTTAAATTTTCCACAATTGAACAATATCTATTATTTTCCATTTATTCTTTTTGCATGAGTAAATTTGAAAAATAAAACACTGGTTGTGGAACCATTACTGTTGATTGTAACATTTAGTTTTTGGTCTTTTAGGTTTTTTTAAATGCTATACAGTGATTTAAGACAAGTGAAGCCTTAGTTCATGCCAGTTAGTCACTTGTTGCGCTAGACACATGAAAATATAAATAAAATACACATACAAATCAACTTTCAAACCAATTATAGCTTAACTTTTATATTCACAGGTACAATCAATTGTTAAGTGTTTAAAATACAATTAATCCACAATATAATCTTTTTCTTTAACACATTTCAAAACCATTCCATGTACCACCTTACAACCACAGACCACAAAAATCTACATCAACTTCATCTGAAATCCATTCATGCAAAACAATACTATAAAAGAATAACAAGTAAAATAAATTTTTGCATGGATTTTTCATTGTTGCACCTATATTATCAATTCCCAAATCACAATGTCTAACATTGAAGATTAAAAAGAAAAACGTAGCTGATGTCATTTGGTAACAATGTCAACTATAATAATAACATTATGAGTAAATAAATAATGTTACTTGAGGGAGAAAAAAAGGAAAGTAATTCCTGTAATAGAAGAGAAGTATCAATGACAAGATGGGTCTGCATGACACATCATCAAACCCATTATAAGAAAAGTGTCATGCATGGTGAATTGTAACTTTTTGTTAGATAGTCTCAAGGAAGTTACAATATGAGCCACAAACACAGTCTCAGGCCATGACACTTTCTTTAGCTTTTTCTTTTGCATTTTTTTTTTTCGTTTTTTTTTTTCTCCCACTTTTCATCTGTTTTCTTTTTTCTTTTCCGTTAGCCTTTCAGAAAGGAGTGATAGATTTGAGAGGAGATGGATTGTTAGCTAGAGAATCTCTGTTGTGGAGAATGGAAAGACCACAAGGAAAAATTTGAAAAAAAAAATATATATATATATATATATATACT
Source organism: Physcomitrellopsis africana (assembly GCA_036785485.1). NCBI lineage: Eukaryota > Viridiplantae > Streptophyta > Bryopsida > Funariales > Funariaceae > Physcomitrellopsis > Physcomitrellopsis africana. The sequence goes on along the minus strand of JAWRVF010000351.1, from coordinate 304,293 downwards.
TACTTACACACAGACATAACACACCATAAATTATTTCTTTATGCATAAACATACAGCTTCCATGCCAAATGTGTCAATATCTGCAACACAGCTAACAAACCACTTTCATTTCATGTGTTCACACTCAGAGAACATTTGGGACAACACCTAGTTTGTATGTGTATACCTGTATCAATGTGATGGGTTCCAACCTCTTTTGGTTTTTGTTGTTGTTGTTGCAGACAGATGCAAAGTGGATATGTTAAGAATCTCAATCAGTTTTGGAGCTGCTTGTATTTGAAAGCAATCAATCTTGTTTTGTGGATTGGATAATACACTAAAATAATATAAATGCATGTCTTTTTTTTTCATGTAATTGTGTATGCTAAATCATAAACATCATTTTCATGATCATTTGGTCTGTTTATCATATGATATAAGCAAACTTCCTTTTAGTAACTTATAAGCTTTTGCTTAATACCTTTCCATCATTCACTCAATAATAATTAGCCTCAGTGTATTATTATTATTATTTGTATTATTGTTGTGTGTATGTGTGTGTATATAAATATGCACATATTTGCACTTATTAATAAAATATAATTGAAGCTCTTGACTTTTAAAATCTTACTCCTATGTATTATTTATTGTAAATATAGAGTGTGGTGAGTGGGTCCCTTTGAAAAATCTCAATGGTGGCAATTGATTCAACCAATATTGTGCTCCTTTTCATTGTCACATTCTAGCAGAACTTGAAATTCTGAAACATATATAATGAATTATAACCCAACCATGAATTTAATATGAATTTAAAAAAAGGTTTGACATATGACAATAGAAAATAGTTCCCTTATCTGAAATCTATATTTGGTTCATATATAAGGATTATGAAAAAGCTGAAAGAAAAAAAAATTGAATTGAAGAATTTCTTTTTTAAAATTCTTACATACACTATGTGTTCGTTTTTATGGATAGATGGCAGATTGCACTGCATTAGCTGTAACAATCTGAAAAGGTTTTTCCTATTGGTTAGTAAAAGTGATGAGGATGGATACTAGTACAGAAAATCCTTAAATGTTTGTAATTAGAGCCATCAAATAATACATATCTGACATTTAAAATATTACAAATTTTATTCCTTTCAAAAACCGAACTAATTTTATAACAAATCAATACATTATGCATGCAGAATCTATGTTTCATTTCTGATATTTATTTAGTTACTTAATTGTGTAATAATATTTTTTACAATAGAAATAAAATGTAATTTGAGTGTTTGCTATTCTTTTCATATAATTAAACAAACATTTAAAAAATTGAATGAACTTTGGTATTACCTATCACACAAAGGACCAACTCTCTTTAAATACCAAAATACTAAAATAAATTGTAACACATGAAAAAATTTGAGGAATGTTAAAGGGAAGAGCAATTTATGAACATGAGTGACAATAACAGATATACAGCTAGTGTAATACTAAAATTCATCATCATCATCACCTTTGCTTGTTTGTTTGTTTTTTTCTTTTTTCTTTCTTGAAAAAAGATATTGAATTCTTTTTTCAAAAACATTTCAGGTTTTGAATGATGGTTAAATGGAACATTGAGAATATGCATTCTGCAACCTCTTCATGAAACAACACTCATCAAGTGAGGAAGGAGGAGCTTTTTTCTTTTTGCTCCATGATCTTTTTGGCCACCATCATATGACACTGACCCATATCATAGCTGAAGTTGTCCAATTGGACCCCCTTCCACATGATGATTAAAAATATATGTATATAAATATTAAATGAGCTTTCTAGACACTCATCAAATACAATGATTATTATAGTGTAATATAGTTTTATAATTTTATTTCAAGTCCTTGCACAAAAAGCTAAATGTTGTTTTGTATGTTAAGAAGGTTTTGAAAAAGAGATTTGTTGAGAAAGATTGAGAGAGCTTCAAGAGAGTTTTCAAGAGAGAGTCTATTAATCTAGTTGAATATACAAATAAAGAGAAGCAGGGGAGATAAATAGTATCTTCCCAACTAAACTCTGATATTGTAGCACATAGTTATTATAAATATTATAGAGAGCGCCTACTAGCATTTAATGTTCTCAATACTCCTCCTTGCCTGATATAATATTTATTTAATATAAAATTTGTATAGAATTATCATTTATATTTTTTTTAATCTTGTAAGATCTATAGTTGCTGCTTCATTAAAGTCTTATCTAGAAAAACCTAAATATAGTTAAGGATAAAACCACAAGTGAAGAAAAAAGAATACATCATCCTTCTCAATCCATATTCATGATAAAAATCTAATAGGTAAAAATCCATCAAGTGGATGAAAAAATGTTATGTAATTATTATGAGTAGTTTCTTTCTTAATACACTCATTAATTTTCTTGCTCAAGAAAAATAAGTTGCCACATATCAATGCCATAGACAAAACAATGATAGATGTATAATGGAAGAGCCTTAGTAAAGAGATCAACAAGATTATTTGCAGATGCAATTTTTTTGATTTCAAGCATCCATTTGGTCACCAAATTATGACTATAATTAAAATATTTTGGATCTGTATGTTTTTTCCTATCACCTTTAATGAAACCAACTTCTATTTGTGCAATACAAGCACTATTGTCTTCATATAAGATAATTAGAGAATCATCATATAAAAGCCCACAAGTTGTTTGCATGAGTTTGTTAATTAATTGCAATCAAATATATTTTTTAGATGCTTCATATAAGGCAATAATTTTTGCATGATTAGATGATATTGTGGTTATAGTGTCAAGGACAATAATTGGATGAAATCAAATAAACAAGTGAGACCTCTCTCAAAGAAATAAATATAAAAAAATATATGTATTAAAAAGAAACTAGAATGGCTAATGCCAAAAGACAAGAAAACTAGAGACTCTTGAACTAGACTGGAAACAAGAAAGGAGTTGACAAGAGTGAAGAAGGCTTCACTCTTGTCTCTATTTATACTATCTACCTAAGAGCTAAGTGGCGACGTTCTATAGGACCTCCAACACGTATCCAATTTACAAGACACGTGTCCAAGTTGCAAGACACGTGTCGAACTTGCAAGGCAAGTTTCCTATATGTTCGCCACGTATTTAGCTTGGTCTTCAAGCTACCAACATGTGCGACATGTGGCTAACTTATTGACCAAGTTTCTAATCCAAAAGTCTACTATGGACACTTATAAAGTCAAAGCAGCGTCTATGAAGTTTCTAGGAAGTTTCTCTAAAGATATTATGGAATTAACCTGCTTTTACCTTCTTTTATCTAGTTCTATCTGATCATATAGGTAACTATGTATATGTCCGTGACATTACCCCCTCCTTTAAAGGACGAGTTCCACGAGGAGCGGTGATTATATGTATAGAAAGTCTAAGATGCGACGAATAGTATTTGCCACTTACTCTGATCTTTGTTCTCTTCGAAGGTAATTGATGGGTCCTCTCAGCCATCGATAGTGTCCCAGTCCAGGGCGAGAAGACCACCCTGTTATTTGATCATTGTTGTGACCTTCATAACTTCCTTCGAATATCACATCTGGAACACCGTCAGGAGTTGTTCCTATCTCCAATAAAATCACCAAACATCGAGAATCTCTTCCAAGGTCGTGATACCAAACACGTTGTATCTCGCCATCTATTCGAGGAAGAACATGTCGTTCTTGAGTCGTCTTGAGGGTTGTGACAGTCGCAATGTCTCGTCCGGTAGGTCAGCAAATGAAGGCTCTTGAGTCAAATCCGCTGGCTGTTGATTCTCCATCTCCTTAGCGTCACAAAATACAAAGAAGCTACAAACAAGGATAGAAAGTTGAATGTTATCTTGCCTACATCTTGTTTCTTTTATAGGGAAAGTCTTCATCTTGGTTTCGATGGATGTTGTTGATGAAAGGTCTCCACCTTCCTCACTGCATTTGCCAGATTTTTTGCTGGTTCCCATGTGCGCTCACTAATATTGTATCCGTGCCAGTGAACAAGATATTCCAACCTATTTCGGCGCCGCCTTGAATCTAAGACTTCTTCTACTTCAAATTCGTCATTATTGTTCACTTCTATAGGAGGAGGTGGCACTTGTCTTCTTCTTGGTATGCTCACTGTCTTATGTGATTCAAAAAGAGACACGTGGAATATAGGATGGATCTTCATAGACTCTGGTAGGTGTAATCGATATGCAACTGGATTAATTTGTTCAGAAATACGAAAAGGTCCAAGCTTACGATAGTCCAACTTGTCACAAGATCGCGTAGTCTTGATATTGCGATGAAGTAGCCATACCAAGTCGCCTACGTTGAATTGTAGTTGTTCCTTTTGATACGCATCAGCATTTATCTTTTGTCGTTCTTGAGCTTCCTTTAATTGTGCCTTCATTGTTGTATATAGTTCTGACAAATGATTTACCAAGTCTTCCGCCGCAGGATTGTCAACTTTTGAATAGTCAAAAATATCAAGTCGTGGATGGTAATCATAATTGGCAAAAAAAGGTGTTTGTTGTGTAGAAGAATGTACCATATTATTATAAGCAAACTCTGCCAATGGTAAAAGAGTTGTCCAATAATTTTGTTGGTAGTTGATGGTACATCTCAAATACTGTTCCAAGACTTAATTTACGCGCTCCATTTGTCCATCAATTTGAGGATGGAAAGCTGAAGATAGCTTTATATCCACCTTTAGAATCTTGAAAAGCGTTCTCTAAAATCTCGATACAAACTGAGTTCCCCTATCCGATATAATATCCTTAGATAATCCATGATAGCGATAGATATTGTCAAGGAAAAGCTTAGCTGTTTTTTTGCCTGTGATAGATTTTTTACATGGTATAAAATGTGCCATCTTAGTGAAACGATCTACTATCACGAATATAGAGTCATAAGAACCTCAGTTTGGAAGATCCGTGATAAAATCCATAGACACAGAAGACCATGGTTGTTCTGGAATGGGTAATGGCTGAAGAAGTCCGTAGGGTCGGTGGCGAGGAGTTTTTGATCTTGAACAAACATCACATGTTTTTATAAAATCTTTGACTCCCTTCCACATTTGAGGCCACCAAAAATCTCTAGATATCAACTCTAGAGTCTTATTGTACCCAAAATGTCCTGCTGTCGGGAAGTCATGACAAGCTTGAAGAACACATAATCGTGCTTCATCTTCTGGAACATATAAGTGCCCTTTGAAATAGAGTAGATTTTTCTTGAACTCAAACTTTGAAATATCATGAGACTTAGAAGAATTATTCTTAATTTCATGAATAAGAGGATCTGAGGATATACTTAACTAGACTTGCTTGAGAAAAGTTGAATCAACAATTAATGTTGATTTTGTTGCCCGAAGATGAAATTGCTCCGGCTTCAAGAGGGTCGTTCTTTGTTGATCAAAAGTTGCATCTCCTTCTTTTGGTGCAAGATAAGAACGTCTGAAAAGTACATCGGACAAACCTAGTTGTTTTCCTATTTATATGTACAATGAACTCAATTGGATAGAGACATATTCCAACAAGCCCGACGCATTTATTCAACACGCACGACACCTAAATACTCGAGGCTCTGTGATCCGTATACGTAAGGATCGGACTAGAAGCGCCTTTTAGATAATGACGCCATTCTTGAAAAGAATCCACAATTGCGAGAAGTTCTTTATCGTGGATTTCATAGTTGATCTCTGCTGTCAAAAATTTCCTAGAATGCAAAGCTACTAGATGGAGTTTGTCATCTATTCCCATTTGTGACAATACTGCGCCCAAAGCAAAGTCAGATGCGTCTGTTTTCATAAAGAATGCCTTGAAAAAATCAACGCGATACAAGATTGGTGCAGAAGTAAAAGCTATCTTCAAAGCTTCAAATGATGCTTCTGCTTCTTTATTCCACTCGAGCTTGTCTTTACAAGTCAAACGTGTAAGTGGGGCTGCAACTTGAGAGAAGTTCTTGATGAAGATTCAATAGTAATTGGCAAATCCTAAAAAACATTGTACATCCCTTACTGTTTTTGAAATCTTCCAATCCATGATTATTTGGACTTTCTTAGGATCCATCATGAGGCCATCATTTGAGATGATATATCCTAAGAAGTCAACTTGAGTAGTGTGAAATACACACTTTTCCATCTTGGTATACAATCCTGTTTCTCTGAGTTTTTATAAGACATGACGAACATGTGTTTCGTACTCTTGTATGTTCTTAGAGTAGATTAAAATGTCGTCTAGGTAGCAGACAACAAAATCATCTAAGAATTCATGAAAAACATCGTTCATGAGATGTTGGAAAGCAGCTGATGCATTTGTGAGTCCAAAAGGCATAACATTATATTCGAAATGTCCATACCTTGTTCGAAATGCAGTTTTCCATTCATCTCCTTCTTTAATGCAAACCAAGTTATATGCTCCTCGTAGATCTATTTTTGTATAGATCTTAGCTTGATTCAGTTGATCAAGAAGTCCAGAGATTAAAGGTAGTGGATACCTGTTCTTGATAGTGATCTTGTTAAGTCCCTGATAATCCACACACATTCGTAATGATCCATCTTTTTTCTTCACAAATAGAATTGGAGCTCCTGCAAGAGATTTGGAATGGCGTATAAAATTCTTGGCCAGATTCTCTTCAATATACTCCTTGAGTTCAGCCAACTCATTTTGTGATAAATTGTAGATTGGTCTAAAAGGAGGATGAGATCCCTCTTTGAAACAATCGAACAATCATATGGGCGATGCTCCGGAAGAATATCAGCATTTTTTTTCTCAAAAACATCTTGATAGTCTCGATATTGGCTTGGAATGCCACTTGAAGCCTTTCCACTATCAGAAATGGGTGTTGCGTAAATAGCAAAAGTTGATCTTTCTTTTACTACGTGTATAAAAGCTTTTGCACTTATAAGTACAGGTTTTATTGTACCAGGCTTGTAGCTTTTTATTGGATCGGTAGGATATTTAATAATATCCTGGGAAAAGTCAAGTCTACGAGAATTCCAATCTATTTGAGGATTATATTTTTCTAGCCATGACAAACCTAGAATAACTGGATTAGACGGAGATTTAATTATGTTAAAGGTTACATAGTTATTATGACCATCTATTGTTACTTTTATAGGACGGATTTCATCAGTGATATCTCCTGAAGACAATGGGCGACCATCTATGACTTCTACATGTACGGGTTTAGGTTTCTGTATTAAAGGTATTTTACGATTCTTAACAAATTGTTCATCTAGAAAACATGCTGAGGCTCCTGAATCTAATAAGGCAGAGGCTTTGTAATTTTTTTTGTCCTAAATATACATCTATCATAAAACAAGGAGAGGGTTCTGAGGAGAGAATAGGACCTTTACTGGGAATTGTACAGGGTTCTAGCTGCACGGTCCCTATTGTAGTTGGACAAATTCGTTTTTCGACATGTTATCTTCTTTGACAACCGTACTCCTCATTTTGTAGTTGCGACGTTTCTTTGGACAATGTTGAGCAGTGTGCTTAGGTTCTCCACAATATAAACACAATCCTTCTTGACGATGATGAATCTTTTCTTGTTCAGTAAGAGGTTTAAAACGTACCGCATCAATTTGCATGTCTTCTACTTCCGAATGTACGTTTTGTGAAGATGTTGATGTTGCCATTGAATAATAACGTTGAGGCTCCCTTGTACGACTCTCGGATCGAAACTCAAAAAGTCGATTGTCACACTTCACAGCAAAATCAATTGCTTGACTCAATGTCTGAGGATCGGATAAATTGAGCATTAACTTTTTTACCTCATATTGTAATCCGTAGAGAAATTGACTGATGAGTGCAGCATCGTCCCACTTGATGTCGATCGCTAGTTATCAAAATTGTGAAGCGTATAATAATACTGATCGATTGCCTTGTCGTAGGATGCGAATCTTGTTGGTTGCAACATGAATTGCATCATGTTCTCCATACATTGATCAAAATTCCGCAAAAAATGCCTCTAAATTATCCAATATTGGATCACGTCGTTCAAGAAAAGATGAAAACCACGATAAGGCAGGATCCAAAAGTAATGTTCTAATAAACCTAACTTGAGATCCTTGTGTAGGATAACTCTGAGGTTGAAGTTCGATCACCAGTTGTACCTGATTGATGAATCCTCGAAACTTAGATCTTGTGCTATCAAACTTCTCAGGCAAATTGATTTTTGGTTCTCTAACATTTGAACGGTGCTCCATCATCGGTGAGATAGCATGATTTGGTGTAGATATTGACGTAGCTCCAACCATCTCTACATCTTCACTTCCTGCTAATCTTGATGCTCCTTGTGGTGGTAAACTGAGTTGATGCATTGCAAGCATTAGTTCTCTCATTTGCTCTTGCATTTGTGCCATTGCACTCTTCATTTCCGCAAGCTCTGCCATGATAATATAATAGAAAGGAAGATGTCTACTCTTACTTCAAGAAATACGGAACACACACTCAAAAGAAAAAAAAATTCTAGAAACAATATCAGTTTAGAAGTGGGTACTCCACAACTTCTAATATGCTTATGTCTTATCAAGAAAAAGGGATAATCCACTCTTAATCAAGAAAAGACAAAGCTCTGATATTGTATGTGTACTCTTGTCAATCTGTCAAGGACAATAACTGGATGAAATCAAATAAACAAGTGAGACCTCTCTCAAAGAAATAAATATAAAGAAGTATATGTATTAAAAAGAAACTGGAATGGCTAATGCCAAAAGACAAGAAAACTAGAGACTCTTGAACTAGACTGGAAACAAGAAAGGAGTTGACAAGAGTGAAGAAGGCTTCACTCTTGTCTCTATTTATACTATCTACCTAAGAGCTAAGTGGCGACGTTCTATAGGACCTCCAACACGTATCCAATTTACAAAACACGTGTCCAAGTTGCAAGACACGTGTCGAACTTGCAGGGGCAAGTTTCCTATATGTTCGCCACGTATTTAGCTTAGTCTTCAAGCTACCAACATGTGCGACATGTGGCTAACTTATTAACCAAGTTTCTAATCCAAAAGTCTACTATGGACACTTATAAAGTCAAAGCAGCGTCTATAAAGTTTCTAGGAAGTTTCTCTAAAGATATTATAGAATTAACCTGCTTTTACCTTCTTTTATCTAGTTCTATCTGATCATATAGGTAACTATGTATATGTCCGTGACATATAGTCTGTTTCATTGACTTCCAAGAGATTGTTGCTCCATACCATAAAAAAACATATTCTAATTAAGACTTAGATATTGTAAGATTAGATTTGTAGCTAGTATCAGTATATCCAACTAATTTAGAATTTATAGATCTTGAATAATGTAATTCTAAGTCCTCAGTACCTTTTAGGTGACATAAGAGGTGCTTAATGTCATTCCAATGTTATAGTCTTTGATGTGCATTCTGTCTTATAAGAATACTAATTGTAAATACAATGTCTAGTCTTATAGATGTGGTCAAGTATAAAAGTACTCCAACTCCTACAAGGTATAGATATTGTTCACCAAGTGATTTCTTCTCTTCCTCACAAGGGTGGTAGAAAGCATTTCTATCATGGCCACGATCAACTATTAGTATTGAAAAGGGATAGGCATCAATCATATTGAATCTCTATAAAATTTATTTAATATAAGCTAATTGATTTTTTTTAAAAAAAATACTACCATCATTTATATATATAATTTAAAGACCAATGCAAAAAATTATTTTTTAAAGCATTTTTATGTCAAAGTCACAAATAAAGAAATTAATAGCAACAACTTATACAGATTTAGTACCCGCAAGGTTAAAGTCATCAACATATACTACAATGATGATAAATCTACTTTTCTCTTATTTGATTAAAAAAAAAAAAATTAATGAATCACTTAAAAAAATATTTATAATTAAGTAGTTTTGCAAGCACTAATACCATATGCATCCAAATTATTTTAGATCATATAAGGCCTTTTGTAATTTAATACCATGGTGTTGTTTTAGAACAAGGCTATGTAATTTTCTTGCATCTATTCTTAGTGGTACCTGTATGTATATATCTGCATCAAAAAAACCATATAGATAAAAAGTTATTACATCCATGAAATGCATCTCAAGGTCAATATGTACTGCTATTCCAATTATATATTAAAAAGTGATTGAATCCATAACTAGAGAGTATGTGGATTCATAATCAATCCCAAACCATTAGATAAAGCCTTGTGCTACAAGGAAAGCTTTGTAGTGGATTATGCAACCTTGAGTATCATGTTTGTGTACCAATACCATCTTATATTTTAAAAGCAAGAAATAAGAGTGTCCACAAAAGACTAAAAAAAATTTTTTTGCGCAAAGATGTATACTCTTCTTTAATGGAAACTTTCCATTTTAACTACTTAAAGCAAGGCATCACTTCTTTGATGGTTCTAAATTTAGGATTCTTTTATTATAAAAAAAAGCTTTTGCAATCATATAGGCAAAATTTTCATCTACTACAGTAGATTGTTTGTACCAAAAATCATTTGTACCGCAATACTAAATAGATAATTTTACATTCAACTTGGTCTTATTTCTTTAAATCTTAAGGATCTCTTTTACATAAATAGAAGGGATAGTTTCCATCAATAGAACATTAATAATTGATGGCTTTGTAAGATTGATAGTAGTTTCTACAAAAATAATTTTATTTTCAATAGGATTAATAATTGTCATAGTTCTTTTCTTATGTGGTGTTTTATCTAGCCCACAAATCTTTTTCATTGTTGGTGAAGCAACTTGAGGCATTGCAATATGAGCAAGTATATTCTCAACTTCATTGATAGGAATTTTGATAATTTGTGGTGCATTGTTAAAACCATCAGGTATTTAATCAGTGATCCACTTCAAATGCAAAATCTTGACAATCTCAATTTTAGCTACAAATGTTCTAGGATTGAGATTCATAATGAATATTTTTGATATTTTAAAAATAAATATTATAATGCTTTGTTGATCAACATCTCTTCTTCTAAGAAATAAAAAATACATCTTCTTCATAATAGCAAGTAGCAGAATATGCATGCAACAATGTACTAGTTGATAGATTGACAAAACAAATAATACTTCGTGAGTCAAATCCAACATATATACCTTCTTATCAATAAGTCTCAATAGTATATCATTGGAATTCTAGTATTGGAATCCACATATAGCAATCAAATATTCATAGGTAAGAGACATTGGAAATATAATCCAAAAACAATTCTTGTAATGAAGTAGTCTGAAGAAAAGAAGGGCAAAGGCAGATTAATATTGTAGCATGTAAAACTGCATGGCTCTATATAAATACAAGTAAATTTGCTTGAAAGAGAAGTGGTCAAATAATGAGCTAAATATACTTGATAAATGACTCTATAAGTCTATTTTAAGTATATTCATATAGAATACAGTATATCAATTCAATTTTTATTGCAATACAATAATTTTCAGAGGATTTTGATTCAAATTTCTTAGCATTATTTATACGCAATGTCTTAATAGGATAATCAAGGAAATGTGCCAAAAACAAATAAGCATAGAAAGAAGGTTAGCAAATACTATGTTTTATATTGATAACAATGAAACATGTGATTGTTTGTTTGATACATCAACAAAGATTAGAAAATAGGAAAATAGGCCAAAAATGGATTAATAAGATCACAAATATTTCTATGTAGCTGCTCAAGTATTGGTGATAATTCTTATATGAATTTCTAAATTAAGGATATAGCAATCATTTTTCCTTGCAGACATGCTTGATATAATTCTATAGAATGTATATCTATAGGTCCTAAATTATGTTGAGTTAAACATGGAATTATCTTCATATATAATATAGATCTTGAATATCCCAATTATCTATGCCAGAGAGAAATACAACTCTCATTGATAGATAATACAAAAGAAGATATAGTTGGAAGCCAAATTGCAATCCAATATAAGCCACTTGCCATAGAAAAGGTTTTTTTAATAATTTTATTATTCTTTGCAAGAATCAAAGCTTCTTGCTTATGTAGAATGGCAATCAAAAGATAAAAACCATTGTCACACATATTTCAATAGTTGATCAGACTCCGAGGTGCAAAAAGAGCAAACATCAAAAGTTTATATTTAATGATAGAGCCTTGAAGTAATATTACCATGACTAGTCCTTCATAGAATTGAAATACATTTAATCTAGCCATGGTCATCAAATTTCTAGTTTGTCACATTAAAAATTTATTTGTAGCAATAAATCTCTTATCTTGTAGGAAGATATGTATTATTGCAAAGTCTATGAGCGCATCATGAGACTTATCAATATAGGTTTTTATAATCATATAAGCCTCCAAATCATCATTTCTAAATAGATCCATAAATACATCTATAATATGAATTTTATAAGTTGCAGCTCGGAGTTTCTTATTTTTTTGGAATATTTTGACAAAATATTTAGAAGTGCGGCACATATGTCCTAAATATCTAGTTATGCCACATTTGTAGCAAGAACGCATCTCTGATTGGCATCTATTACCATGCTTGGAGACTTATTCTTTCTTTGTAAACGTTGATAGTCATGACTATAACCACCTTAGTGTTTATAAATATATTTTCTACCCTTTTCCAATCTACATTTAGATTGTGATGTATTGAATGCATATAATTCTAGAATCATAATTCTAATAGGGCAAGTCTCTATATTACATAAGAAGAATTCACTATGTTTTTCTATAAGAAGCAAATGGAATATGAATTTAGAGTAGCTATGAAATTTTATTTTTTGATATTATTGTGCAAGTACAACAGATGCTAGAAAAAAAGTAGAAATTTTTTTTTCAATTATTTTTTCTTTTGAGATGGCTTATCCATACAATTATAATTGTGAGACAATATAATATATCTTATTAATAAAAGTACTTAAAATTAGAAAATCTAATATTTGTAAGTGCATCCAATCATGATAAACCCATAGAAGAAAAATAATCTTTTAATGGTCAAACCTAGATTTGAGTTTTTTTCAAAGTTTAATAAGATCTTCCAATTTCAAATATTACTATTGGAGAGCAAGAACAAGATAAGAATGAAGAAGAAGTAATTCTTTTCAATAAATAGGAATAAGAATTGAAGCATTTATAATAGAAAGTTCTTCAAATGGAATTGCATTAGAAAGTTATTCTGCAAATAGGTTAGCTTTTATTGTTCTCACCCACAAAAGATAGTTACTTCTACCAGTAGCCAATGGCAAAAAATAAAGAGCTTGAAGGCATAGAAGTTCAATATTTGTAATAACTAAAGAGGTTTTTGTAGAAGTAACCATAATTGAAGCAATAGATGATGTAAAAGTAGTCTTTTAAATAAATATAAAATAGATAATTAATAAAAATAAAAAAATATATAAATTTTTTTTAAAAAGATTTAAAGATTATTATCAAGTGAGATATTAGATAAGAATTAGTATCATTATGAGAATAAAAGATTTAAAATAATATATGGTCATTATAAAAATAAAAATTAATATTATGGATTTTTTTTTTTTTTTTTTTTTTTTTTTGAAAAGAAAAGAGAATAAAATCAAAATCAAAATAAAATCAAAATAAATAAAAGAAGAAAGAATCGCATCAAGGACTAAAAGACCAACAACCTGGACTAGATTGGGAGGTGTGGATTGAAAGGCAAAAGTTGATGCATTAGAAGGCTCATCGATAGAGCAAGTTTAGTGAAGTGCAAAATTGACAAGGAGGTCAATGGAGTCGGGATTGGGGTCCATTGTTGGAGAATTAATTGCATTACGGCAATAAAGTCAATAGCAATGGGCGTAGACAATTGAGTCAAGCCAATGTGGTGTTATGTTGTAACATGTTTATGTGGTAAAAAATAAAAATAAGAATGATTTTTACTTAATATTCAATTATCTTGATTCAATAGGAACTTAAGATACTTAAGAGATATTTTACAAAAGCCTCTTAGATTATTTTCTTGTCTTAATAACTAATAGATAAAAGTTAATGATTAATTTTTTCTTCTAGGTGGTAGAAACTCTTTCATTACTTTTAAAAAGCCATAAGTTAATAAAAATAAGATAGAAGAGATAAATAATTAATATGGTTGATACTAAGATTAAATTGAGAATAAGATCAAGCTTAAAAATCTTTAGGATAAGTTGAATTGATATCCAAAGATCGATCGTGTATGGAATAGGATTAAAATCCAATTTCTAGCCATAAAAACGGCCACCAAGGATAAGATATTGGATCATTTTGAAGATTAATAATTAGGATTGGAGAGCTAGCTTTAAGCTTATTTCAAAGACATTAGATTTATTTTTGTAAATAAATCTAATGTCTTTGAAATAAATCTAATGTCTTTGAAATATAGATATCACACCAATTATACAAAAAGCTTATTTCAAAGACATTAAATCTTAGCTTTTTGTATAATTGGTGTGATATTTATATTTGAAAATTTGATAATATATAGATAATTAAGTGTATTAAGACTAAATAAAAAATTATAACAATCTAATAGTACAATCAAGATTTATTTGATCTTTAGTATGAGGAGATATCAAAAGTTAGCAATTTAAGGTTCTTTAGGGTTTTTGTGATATCTAGAGATCTATTAGTCAAAATAAGGTGAATTTTAGTGTAGTATTAGAAGACTTGAAGTTCATACTATATACCAATTTTGAGCTGAAGTTAATAGTTGGAAAAGGAGAAATTACTACTACAGCATCTGCATCAACTTTCAAATTAGTGGCCAAATAACATTAGTGTGGTTTTTGGTTGATTTTTCACAATCTGTAAGTTTGATTATATTGAAATTTTCTAAGCATATAGAAGACTTATATTAATATTTTTATACAAAATTTCACACCAAATTGATAGTCAAATTAAGATTTGTAGCTTATTGAAGCTCATTGGCTAAGATTAGGACTTGCAAAGAGAAATCATAGTTGCTTAGTTGTGAAAGTAATCAAGCAATTGGATTTTGTGTATGGTTGAAGTTACCAATAAGAATAATTTTAAATACTTTGTATTAATATAAGTAGTCTTATATTGAAATTCAAACCATATTCTTCTTACATGGGTGAAGCCAATTAAGGTTTCTTGAATATTTATAGACCACAACTTCACCTTCATCAGTCAAGTACCTAGCCTATTTCTAGACAAGACAACATGTAATATAATAGCGGAATAATAGCAAGGGCAAAGTAATAGATGAGAATAGTATAATGGACAAAAAATAAGGGACAATGAGAATAAAGGAGATAAAATGTTGATAATGTATTATGAAGGTTTTGAAAAAGACATTTATTGAAAAAAATTGAGAGAGCTTCAAGAGAATTTTTGAAAGAATCTATTAATCTAGGTGAATATAGATATAAAGAGAAGGAGAGGAGATAAATAGTATCTCTTCAATTAAACTCTGATACTGTAGTACATAGCTACAATAAATATTATAGAGAGCATCCACCAATATTGAATGCTCTCAATATTCTAAAAACCTTTCTAAAAGGTTTAAATATTGAAAGTGTCACCAAAATCTATTAATATTCTTTATATCTACTAATTTATCATCTAAGAAGGCTTCTTTTTATATCCTATTTTATACATTATTTTTATTAATAAATCTTTGAAAAAATATATATATATATATATATATATATATATATATATTTTCTTTTATTCATTGTATTGCTAGTAGATTATAATGGTAGAATGATCACAACATGAGATTTTAAAGTCAACAATTGTGGTGACAATTGTGATAGTGATAGTATTGAAATATATATTGTTTATTTCTAATAAATCCTTTAATTGGCTTTTTATATTTTAAAATCTTATATCACAAAATTATACATATATATATGAACCATAAAATATATATATATATATATATATATATATATATATGAGTCTTTGTATATATGAATCTTTATATATATACTTGTATATATGATGTTTCTATTTCCACTATAATTTTTGCTATTGCCACTACAACTTGCTATCTATCACATGCTACCATGATTTTTGCTAATAACACCACAAGCTATCTTAAATTTTAAAAATCTTCCTATTAAAAAAATTGTTCTTAAGCCTCAACCCTAAACCTTACTCTTATGCCAAGAAATGCTTTACAAGCTAGTGTATGAGGTCTATATTATAAAAATACTTGCTAGTATGAAAAAAGATAAAATGAAAAAATCACTCAAGCTTGCTTGATTCAACCATTTCTAACTACTTCAATTTTAGACTATCCAACAGTTTGGCAATGTTATTTTTTAAGAAAAATATGAGGCGCCCACCATGAATGAGCTCTAATATGATAATATTTGGTCAACTTTGGAATCAAACTTTCTTGTTTAATGATCTGCATAATTCAATGTTATTCCTAGTGATATCAATATGGTGCATGATTATAGCCTTAATTTTAGCTCGAGCATACAAATTCCAATAGCAAGTTAGTCACAACAAGGTGAAAGTATCGGCAACTTAATAGAAAACTAGGCCATGATGATATTGAGAGCTCAAGTAGTCGTCAAGGAGTACACAATTTTATTTTTATTAGACTAACATCCATAGATAGAGACAATCAAGGATTTTTTCATAATCATCATTATTTTGAGAGCAGTCCAAGATTTTTATTAGACTTTGTTTTAACTCAATGGGATGTCGCTTCCAAACAATCCACTTGATAGCCTCCCTTCATCTTAAGTTAGATGGACTCAAAAAGTGGTTTGAAGGTGTTTCCTCCCTATTTCTCTACTACTTTAAGAAAGTCATATTGACAATACATATGAATCTTATGAATGGCACCTTTATTAGTGGTGCCTTGGAGTTCTATACTTAGAAAGGGCTCCTTGGAATATTTAAGTTGTTTACCAAGTACTTTCTAAAAAATTCTCCTTTTGTATTTAGAAGTCAATTGAATTCTCCCACTAGAGAAGCATCCTTTATTCACAATTTTCTATCTCCAAGAATATCATGAAATTCTAAATGCTATTCTTCATGAAAATAGCATGGCAGGGAACTTATATATTCTATCTTCATGAAAATAAAAGTTCCCTGCCATGGTATGTCTTATAAAAAAATAATAAGTACATTCAGAAAAATGCAAGATTACACACGATGTCATTGTACAGTAGAATAAGAGCCATTTCATCATCAAAAAGATCAAAGTACCTTGAGTGACTTGCTCATTCCATCTTTTTTTCATACAAACAAATATCTTTACAACGTAGACCTTGTGCACTAGATCATTTCTTGGCATACATGGATGAAGAACATGATCCTATGACGAAAATCATCCTGGATGGTTGGATCTTTTTATTATTATTATTATTTTTTTTTTTTTTCCTCCTTGAAATGGATATCTACTTCTTGTCTTTTTTCTATGTGTTGTCCTCATCTATAACCTTGGTCCCTTTGGGTATCGACCAAGCAGTGTTCTGCCCACCAAAATGGAAACAAAGTACAAATATTTCATCCATCTATAATCCCACCCTCCTAAAGTCCACTATTCATCTCATATTTTGCATCTTTTTCTATTCTGTTCCACAATTTTCAATAGCAACATAAACCACTTTGCCAAAAGAGGCAACAAAAGTTGTTTATTTGCCAGACCATATCCATTGCCTTGTCAGCAAAAGTTCCCACATACTGTGATCTCATTTTGCTCTTTAAAAAGTGAAATAGTCTTTCTTTTTCTCTCTTGCTCTCTTTTTTCCCAAAGCAAATATAGATGCTGATGAGTTCTTGTCCTTGGAAGCCCAAGTTAAGTGGTCTTTTTACCTTCCCCTCACCCACCATCTGCAGTTTCACTTGATCATTTTGTTTCCGCCCACAGAATCAAATCTAGATTCATGAGAATATGTAGCTGATGGAAAGAAAATGGAATACTAAATTAAATATATGGATAGGCCTATCTTGGAGTTAAAGAATGAGAAAATCTACTTGGTTTGGTTTAATTTACAATCATTATTACTATATCTTTAAATGGAATTTATAATCATCATTATTATATCTTTGATATAATACAGTGAGTCACTAGAAAGAAGGAAAGTCCTCCATGTACACAATCTTTAAAGAGTGTAAGAATCCACTTGAAAAAGAAGAACTAAGAAAATTGAAGGAATTATTGGATTGGAACAAGCTGCAAAGGGAACACAAAGGCACCACTAAATGTGCCATGTCATGTTTTTTTTATTTTTTTATTTTTTTGTCATTTAACCCTATTCTTCAAAGTTTATTTTACAAAGCCCCAAATGGTCCAGCTATACAGACTCTCTAAATTCATTCACCAAACCCATTTTCCTCCTTTGAAACCTCTTAACATGTGTAAAGAGAGAATGCCTCATGTGTTAGATCCAGTTTTATTTATATCATTCTATTGCATAAAGCAAGAATAATAATCATGATAGTTACTATACACTCCCAGAAATACAAGCATGTATAGAAATTATAAGTTTCACAGTAAAAACAAAAAAAAAAAAAAAAAAAAAAAAAAGAAGAAGTTATAAGTTCTTTAAAAAGTTTTAAAAAGTAATTCAACCACTTGATTGTAACAGCTCTAATTTATACCAATCAAGCAATAAAAAACCATATCCCAATTCCTCCATTGGGGCAAGGACCCCAATATGCCATCATCAAGGACTTGGGACTGATTGGCATACAATGACATGTCAGCTTTTCTTATTGCCAGAGCTTATGTGGCCTTGTAATGTTGACATAAGTTAGTTGGGGATTAGGTCCGTTTGCAGAGGATCATGTCTCTCAAAACATGAGTTGAGTATAGTACAAGGACATGAGCCTACTGACACCCAGTTATTGAGCCAAACAGATTTGAACAATGGGGGGATTTTGGAGTAGTGATCTGAATTTAGTGTTGACAAAAAGATTGTGGGAATTCAGGGGGAGATTTTCAACCACTCATGTAGTTCATTTCCCTCTTTCATGAGAGCCAACTCTTAGGGCAGTACTCTAAAACTAATTCTCCTTTTCTTTTTCTTTATCTCTTTTTTAAGAAAGAATACTTTTAAAAAGGAAAAATTAAAAGATAAAAGAAAGATAGTTGTAGAGCACATACTTCATTCATTATTAGGTTCTGTGCAATGTAACTGATAATCTTGAACTGAGTGTTTGATGTAACAATAGGACTCATATTTTAATTATATATGTAATGTTAGTAAATTGAGTAAAAATAATAATAGTAGAAATAAGTAATATAATTATTGAAAATAGTAAAAATAATAATAGTAGAAATCAAGATGCATAAATTCCACCTCTTGCATGTAAAGGGGAGGCATTTTGTGCAATTCTCTTACAGGGGATGTGCTTCTTGGGTAGACAATCTTATAAATTCGTCTATCCAAGGCAAAGGGTGGTGAGCAATCCTTGCCCACCACTTGATTGGGCAAGTACTTGTTCTTTTTAACTTCCAATCCTCAATTATGATTCTTAATCTGCAAATCTTAAGCTCGAGAGAATTTCTTTGAGTATTAATTTTGAGGGTTTTGAGTTTATAATGACTTTGTGAGAACTATACAAAGTTAGGGTTCTATTCAGATAACTCTGATTATTGAGAAATAAAGTGGATTCACATTTTAGAGCATATTATAAGTTTTGTAACAGATCTATAGGTAAAAACTTGTGAGTTTGTAAATATAGTTATGTTAAATGTACATTACGAATTTACACTTAATCCAACAATTAGATCAAAGGTTATTAGAATTTAAGTGAGCTAGGATCTTGAAAATTGGATTTTAAGGATTAGTGAGGATTTCTATGATTTTGAGCAATCTACTAATTAGATTAAAATGATTCTTTTTTAAACTTATAGTTAATATAATTTTCACCATTTTTGTAAAATCTTAGAATATATGAATAGTACAAAAAGGAGATATTGATATTAGAAGATCAACATTAAGGTTGAAAAAGGAGAACAATTGACATTCAAGAGGATTAGGAGTCTTTTCTCCAAATCAATAAGTTCAAATCCTTTCAAATTTTATATACTTGTTTTTAACTAGTATATCAAAGAATGGAAATTTTTTGAATGAAGATCAATAGTTAATTTAATAATTATTGAGATTTTAAATCTGCTATTGGATTTGATTAAGATTTGATTAAAATATGATTAAGATTTGACTTAAGATATTAGGATTTTATTAGGATTTTATTAGGATTTGTATTTAGATTTGTCTTAAGATTTGATTAGAATTTGTCTTAGAATTTGATTAAGATTTAATTAGAATATTATGATTTTATTAGGATTTGACTTAGGATTTAATTAGGATATTAAGATTTGATTAGGATATTAGGATTTTATTAAAATTTGATTATAATATTAAAATTTGATTAAAATTTGATTTAAGATTTGATTAGAATTTAATTAAAATATTAAAATTTGATTAAAATTTGATAAGAATTTGATTAGGAATTTATTAGGATTTGATTAGGAATAATTAGGATTTGAATAGAATTTGATTAAAGTTCAATTAGGATTTATTTAGGATTTTTTAAAAATTGACAAGGGTTTCTTTAAGGTTTCTTTATGACTTCTTTAGAATTTCTTTAGGATTTCTTTAATGCTTCTTTATGATTTTATTAGATTTTCTTTAGAATTTGATTATTATATTTTTTAGGATTTGATTAGAATTATTAAAGATTAAATTGGGATTTATTTAAGATTATATTAGGATTGTTAGGTTCTTGGTTAGTTACAATATACAAGTTTATCTTTTATAACCAAGTACCCAATGCATTTTTAAACAAGACAACACATAACTTGGCTATAGAAGGTATACTTATATATTGCAACTAATCAAGAACCTAACAACCTTAATATAATCTTAAATAAATTCTAATTGAACTTTGATTAAATTTTAAATAAATCTTAATCAAATTTTAATCAAATTCTAATCAAATTTTAATCAATTCTAATAAAATTCTAATAAAATTCTAATATAACTATAAGTCAAATTTATTCAAATTCTAAGTCAAATCTTAAATCAAATCCTAAATCAAATCCTAGATCAAATCTTTGTCAAATCCTAAATCAAATCTTTGTCAAATCCTAAATAAAATCCTAAATCAAATCTTAGTCAAATCCTAATGAAACTTTAATAAAAATCCTAATATCTTAATAAAATCTTGAAAAAAACCTAATACCTTAATAAAATCTTAATAAAATCCTAATATCCTAATAAATCCTAATGAAGCCTTAATCAAATTTAATAGTAGATATAAAATCTCAAAAATTATCAAACTAACCATTGATTTTCTTTTAAAATTTGTACACTTTTTAATCTTCTAGTTAAAAATAAGTGTATAAAATTTGAAGAGAATCAAACTTATTAATTGGGAGAAAAAGCTCCTAATTCTCTCAGGTGTTGATTGCCCTCTTTTTCTAGGTTTAATGCTAATCTTTTAATATCAATATCTCATTTTTATATTATTCAAATATTTTTAAATTATATAAAAATAATAAAAACTAAATTAACTATTAGTTCAAAAAAGAATTATTCCAATCTAATTGGAAAATTGCTCAAAATCACAAAAATCCTCACTGATCCTAAAAAATCAATTTCTAAGACTCTAGCTAATTTAAACTTCAATAACCTTTTATCTAACTATAGGATTAAGTTCAAATTTATAACAAATATTCATCACAATTATATACACAAATCCAAAAAAAATTACTTGAAGATTTGCTACAAAACTCTTGATGTGCTTAAAAACGCAAATCTACTTTATTACTCAATATTTAGAGTTACTCAAATAAAACTTTGATTTTGCATAGTTCTCACAAATTCAATATAAATCCAAAAACCTTGAAATCAATGCTTCAAAAAGCCCTAATGAGTTTGCTCTCAAATTCTACTTTTTGATCAACAAAAGAAGATTCTATTTGCCATAGATATACAGTTTTGTACCTTAGGATCTAATTTTGGCCTTGGTTCATAACTAATCTTCCTTGGATATTAGTCCAAGGTTTTTTAGATAAATTTTGCTAAAAACTATCCTTTACTTTGATCTTAAGATGCTCATAGTAGTATTTTTTCTAATCTATCTTATTTTGTCTTATTTATGGCTTTACAAAATAAATAGAAGCCTTTTTATAAAAAAAAAGTAGTATTAATATTAAATATTTTTATTATCTCTTTATTTATTTATTTATTTATTTATCTTTTTATTATTTATTTTTATTTATATTTTTTTAAAATGATTTTATAATTTAGTCTTCAATTAAGCTTTTTTATAATATATGTCTTGATTTGCTTTAGGTGACTCTAGGTTTTATGAAATAAGAAGAGATTTATATTTTTGAGCATTTTGTGAGTTTGGTTATAGATTTACAAGTCAAATTTTGTGAATTTGTGATTGTAGTTATACTAAGTGCATGCTATAAGTTTGAACTTGATCTAATAGTTCAATTGAAGGTTATTAAAGTTTAAGTGGATTGGAATCTTAAAAATTGGGTTTTGAAGGTCACTGAGGATTTCTAAGATATATAGCCATCTATCAATTGAATTAAAGTAAGAATTATTTATGTGGATAGTAGATTTAATTTTCTATTTATATGTGAATTTTGAAAGCAATTGAATAGTATAAAAAGAAGATGTTGGTACTAGGAGATTGACATCAAGGTTGAAGAAGGAGGATGGCTTATATCCAAGCAAAGTTTTGGACTTATCTTCTAATTGAAGAGTTGCATCTTCTTTAATATTCTTGTGCATATTGCTGACTTAGTTGTTCAAAGGTGTGCAAATTTTGAATCAAAATCAATAGTTCAATCATTAGCTATTGAGATATTAATCTGCTCTAGGATTTGTTAGGATTTGATTAGGATTTGGTTAGAGGTTGTTAGGATTTGATTAGGATTTGGTTAAAGTTTGTTAGGATCTATTTATGATTTGATTAGGGATTTATTAGGATTTTTTTAGAATTTAGGATTTAATTAAGATTGACTAAGATTTGACTAGGATTTTATTAGAGTTTGTTTAAAATTTAAGATTTGATTAGGATTTGATCAGGATTTGATTTAAAATTTGATTTAGGATTTGATTTAGGATTTGACTAAGATTTGACTTAAGGTTTGATTTAGGATTTGACTAAGGTTTGACTTAGGATTTGATTTAAGATTTGATTTAAGATTTGATTTAGGATTTGATTTAGGGTTTTGAATTAGAATTGAGCTTAGGATTTGATTAAAGTTTGATTTAAAATTTGATTATAGTTTGATTAAATTTGATTAATATTTGATTAAGATTTGATTAAGATTTGATTAAGATTATATTAAGATTATATTAAAATTTGATTAAAATTTGATTAAAATTTGATTAAAATTTATTTAAGATTATATTAGAATTATTAGATTTTTGATTAATTATAATAAGTGTACTTTCTATAGCCAAGTGCCTAGTGCATTTTCAAACAAGACAACGCATATTATGACACCATGTTATCACACGACAATATTATCATATTACGTGAAATCTTGCTTGAGAGTGCACTTGATACCTTATTGTAGAAGATAAAAAAAAAATTACAATAATAAGTCCTAACAACTCTAATTGAATCATATATAAATTAGAATTAAAGCTAAATAAATATAATCAAATATTAATCAAGTCTAATTAAATTTTTATTGAAATTATAAAAAAATATATATAAAAAATATAAAAAATTAATTTAAAAACCATAAAAAAATGGTAAAAAAATCTTAAAGAAATCTAAAGAAATTTAAAAAAGAATTTAAAAGAAATCCTAAAGAAATCCTAAAGAAACCATAAAAAACCATAGTCAAATCCTAATAAATTCCTATTGAAATCCTAATCAAATCCTAAATTCTAAACTAATGCTAATTAAATCTTAAATCCTAAATCAACTCTAATTGGATCTTAAATTCTAAATAAATCCTAATCAAATCCTAAATCTTATATCAACCCTAATTAGATCCTAAATCCTAAATTAATCCTAATTAAATCTTAAATCTTAAATCAATCCTAATTGAATCTTAAATCCTAAATAAATCTTAATTAAATCCTAATCAAATTCTAAATAATTCTTATAGCATATTGAAACCTCAATAATTAATGATTAAACCATTGATTTTAAATTAAAATATGTAAACATTTCAAGAACTAAATTGGAAACAAGAATAAAAATTTGAAAAAACATCCAATTTACCAAATAGAAGATAAATCCAAAAATCCGCTTGGGTGTAGATTGGTGTCCTTCTCCAACCTTGATGTTAATCTTCCAACACCAATGTCTCCTTTTTGTATTGTTCAATTGCTTCCAAAATTCAAAAATATATTGAAAATCAAGTCTACTACCTATAAACACAGATTTCACTTCAATCCAACTAGTAGATTGTTAGATATCTTAGAAACCTTTATTGACCCTCAAAATCTAATTTTTGAGATCCCATTCTACTTGAATTTCAATAACCTTTAATCTAATTTTTTGATCAAGCTCACATTTATAGCATTTATTTAGTACAACTATAATAAAAAAATTCACAAATTTTTACCTATAGATCTACTACTAAACTTATAGAGTTTGTAAAAATATAAATTATGTCTTATTTCACAAAAACCAAAGTCATCCAAAACAACCTTGACTTTACAAAGCTTTTATAAAATCAATATTTATCCAAATCACTCAAAATTTATGTTAAAAAAAAATCCTTTGAAATTTGGCATCAAATCTTATTTTTTAATTAACTAAAAAATCCATATCTATTGTAAGCATGTGGTTTTGTACTTCAAGGTCTGATTTTGATCCAAATTTACAACCAATCTTCTTCAAGTATCAATTCTTAGAATTTTAAGGTAAATTTTGCTAAAATTTATTTTGAACACCTTTCTAAAGATTTCTACATCAATTATTTATCTTATTTATTTTGAACACCTTTTTAAAAATACTTACATCAATTATTTATCACATTTATTTTAATTTGGCTCATTTATGCTTCTATAAAGAAAATAGAAGTCTCTTCTATAAGAAAGCAACATTAGCACTTTTTAATTTTTATGTTGTCTATATTTTTTTTATTATTGTATCTTTTTAATTAGGCTCTTTTATAATAAAACTCATATTCTTATCTTGCACCATATAATTGTATTACAACACAACAATGCAAGTACAGTGCAATGGAACTATTAAACCGACTCTATCTTTGGAACAAATATCTAACTACCATAAATATCATTTTATTAGGGACACTCACTTTGGAAGTTCACAAAACCTTCTAAAATATTCTAGAAATTTTTTAATTAAAGAAAGTTATTTGAAAAGCTTTCTAGTTGGTAGAAATAGCTTGAGAAGCTTTGTAATTAGTAGAAGGAGGTCGAGAAGCTTTTAAGTTGGTAGAATGAGCTTGATAAGCTTCGAAGTTGATAGAAGGAGCTCGAGAAGCTTCCAAGCTAGTAGAAGGAGCTCGAGAAGCTTTCAAGTTGGTAGAAGTTGCTCAAGAAGCTTCTTAGTTTGATGAAAGCCATTCAAGAAGCTTCCTAAACAAGGATATATATTGGAGTCAAGACTAAAGAGTTCTTCAGTCTCAACAATGCATCTCTTGGAGTTCTAACTCATCTTTCTTAGTGTTGTTCATGTACTCATCTAGATAATTCAAGTTCTTATCAATTTTTTCTTAAAATCTCTTTCTAATTCAAGTCTATTGTTTTGTATTCTTATGTCCTTGATATATTCAACTATGGCATTAAGAATGTAATATGTGCTTTCTAAATGCATGTATGCTTACTTTCTATTGTACAATGGCACCATGCAAAATGGCTACAACTCCTCTCTTGCTCTAATTTGCCATCCTTCATTGCTCGTTGGTGTCAACCAACATAGAAAACATTTGTCTCTTCTTTGCCCTACTTGAAGCTGAAAATTTTCATTATAGTTGAGTTATCAACTCCATTACAACTTTGAATCTAAGCCCTTTTGTGGGCCATGAAGGAGGCTTGGATTAGATGACATATTGTCAAGCATAGATCCCTTGCTACCTAATTTCATTTTATACTTACTTCTTTTAATTTTTTTTCAAGTTCTTTTTTTATTTGGATATATGGAATATTATTTTATTTTATTTTATTTTATTTATTATTATAAATAAAATATTTTTTAATATCATAATAAAAAAAGAGTTGAAAAAGGAATAAAGAGATAAGTAAGAGAATGTAGCTTGGATACCTCCATGTTTTATACTATGTTGTGTAGCCAAAGCAACATAAGGTGGAATAAAGTTGTGCCATTTTAAAACCATTGAATAGCTTTGTGTAAATTATAATCATAATAAAATATTTTCAAATAGCATTTAAGAAAGAGAAATTTTCCAAAAAATACTTTACAAATATATAAATAAGTAAACAAATTTTCAATTGAACATATTATGGCAAGGATTTTTTTATTATACATATTATATGTGCTTTAAAATTACAAAAAGACTTGATTTAAAAACTATATATATATATATATATATATATATATAATTTTTTAAATGTATATACATATATATAATTTATAGAATATTCACAATTTATTATAATACATTGAATAAAATTCACACAATATTCCTATTTATATTTAAAATTATATTGTTAAAATATGAAAAAGGTGTTCTGAAATTTAAATTTAAGCTTTTACAGACTGTTTTCTTTTCAACAATATAATTAAATTGTACATAAACATTAAAGTGAATACTGTTTTATAATTCATCTTTTGCCTGTGTATCCATTTTTATGTGAAGTATTTGACTAAAAAAGATAAAATAACTTACTTTAATTTTTTGAGGCATTAAAGAAAGAGAATAAATTCAAGAAATAAACTATAGAAAATCCATGTGACTGCACCATATAGTAAATGTTCTTCCCACTTTTAACGCCCCCATTTCACAACTTTGAAGAATCATTTTTGGAAAATTGGAAAGAAAGCAACAACATGAAAATGGCATGGCACATGTCGTGACCTCAATTCCACATTGATCAGATTAAAGTACAATAATTCTTTCAATAAAGGAAGTTACTTCTTATTGAGGAGCATGTTACATTCTTCAAAGAATACACAATTGGAAAACTCTTCTTAGTAAACTTTTTGGAAGTTCACTCATCAACCCTTTCCCATCCTGCACTACTCCTAACATGACTACAAATAATGAATTATTTTATTTCATGTAATGTAAAAATTCTTAACGGAAAAGTTGCCGAATTTTATCAACCCCTTAGTTACTAGCAGCACAACTTTCTCTTCGAATTTGAATGCATGCATGAAATACCTCCAAGCTCAGGTTTCCTGTGTTGCAAAAGAGACTAACGCAGGAGATTCACAAAGGACCTTACCTTGTTTAAATCATCATACAGCTTTTCATTCCAACACATACGTATATTCAGCCAACTTCCACAGAAAACTTTGTTGTGAAAAGGATTTTGAATATATCAGATCGGAGGCCTCGCTCGGTCCCTGTGCTTCCATCCGACATCTCAATTCTGACATGTATTTTACTAGTGGAGGAGACCCTGTTCCGTTTTCCAACTACATGTACCTTCTAATAGCAGACACCGTTTCTGGATGAGCATGTCACAAATTAACAAGATTTAGCTCTACTTGAATTCCAAATGCCGCTGATAAGATCCGTTGAGAAGGGTCGGAAAAGATCCAATCGTAGACCAAAAATTAATAAAATCTCTGAAGGAGAATTTTAATCGTTAACGTTGTAAAAAAAAAGTTGCAAAAACTCCTTGATGACTCACAGCAATCATCGAGTTTGAATATAAAAGACGGATTTTCTATCCAACACAGTATGATCATTCTGCATGGCCACCGAGAACAATTACAAATAAGTGATGGGTACAAATACTTGACACGTTTATGTCGAGAATAGATCAGCAAGGAAAAGCGGTTGTCTGCACAGATAACACGGCGAGAATGCAACATTGATTGGAAGCGATAAAAGAAAATCGCAGGCATGTATGGGAGTATTAACTCTACTCACGTTCAGGGTTGCAATGTAGCTTCAAAGTACAACCACGTCAATGTTCCGGAGTCAAATTGTTTGAGTGGGGGTCAAGCTACCTCCAATCTTGTTCCACATAAGAATCACCACAATTCTCCACCTTCGAAATGAGCCACCTCGCTCTTGCACCTAGTTCATGATCGCCGCTCCTCGTCCAGACGCGGGAAATGGGGCAATGCGGAGATGGTCTGAAAGCGGCGGGTGTGAAGTGAAATATTTTGGGCGGGGTTCCGCTGCTGGGACCCTCGCTAGCCCCGCCCATCACCGCCCAGGGGGCTCGCCGGGACCCGGAGACGCCCACTGCCCGGCGTTCTTAGTGGCGAGGTCCGGCCAAGCCAGTGCACAGGCGTTGCGTGTGTGCACTAGATCCTTGATAGCTCGTGGAGAATCACGGTGATTCCACGCTCGCCACCTCCTCGTCCATTGACACCGAAGGCCCCATCGAAAAGCTCGGCCCTAAGTCATGCCAAAAGCGGGAATGTCGTCGTCACCATCATGATCTAATCCTGCCTTTGGTTCAAGCTCCTCCAGCTTCACCAAAGTGGGGAGACGAGCACGACATTCTTCAACTCCGATCCCTTCAATGTATCCAGCAGGCAGGGATGGATTAGAAAAAGAGCTAAGGCCAGGAATTGGCCAGATTTTCGTTTGCATTTGGTGTCCAGATGGGGTGGGCGAGATGTCAGTGTGGAAGTTGCGGTGGAGCAGCTGTAGTGCGGTAACACGGCTGCGACAAGGCCCTTTCAATACCTTTTCACAAGCTTGAGACGCTTTCGTGTCAGTGTTTGCGTATCGTTACATTTGGGAAGGATCGTATTAAGATTGCGGCAGCATTGGTATTTTGATTTTTTATTATGCTGGTCACGTGAGCGGAATTTGAGCTCAGATTGTAATTGAGTGATGATACGAGGTGCAATGATTTTGTAAATAGAGATGTAAACATAAGAGATCTGTTGATTTCGACAGAAAGAATGGAAGAGATTTGAGTATGTGTGGGAACTCTTTTGCCAATTGCTTCAGTTTTGGGGTCGTCTAGCTGTTTCCAAACCCATGGCGACTAACATATTTCATCTTCAATTTGCGATTGTTGTCTTGATTTTCACGGCGATTTGCGCTGATGGGTGGGAGAGTTGCCCAATCGAAAAAAGAGGGATGTGTGGTATGGTTCTGGACGGGACCGGCTACGCTTGTAAAGAGTACACGGTAGAGACCGAGGACGGGTTCCTGTTAGGGTTGCAGAGAATATCACCTGCAATTGAGAGGTCGAATGTAACAAAAAGGCTTCCTGTGGTGTTACAGCATGGGTTACTTCAAGGGGGCGACAATTGGGTCCTGAATTTCCCCGGTCAGTCGCTGGGTTTTATTCTTGCGGACGAGGGCTTCGATGTGTGGATTGCGAATGGACGTGGTACGAGATGGAGCCATGGACACAGGTCGTATTCTAAACACGACAGGAGATACTGGGACTGGACTTGGGATGAGCTCGCTCAGTACGATCTCCCCGCCTTGTTTGAGTTTGTCATGACAGCCACCGGGTCGAAGGTGTTCTACGTCGGGCATTCTCAGGTGAGGATTTTTCGCCATCCCCGCATACAGTGAACGTGCTCGACCAACTGCAGCTTTTCTTGTAGTTCTAATTGCAATGACATTGCGTGCAGGGGACAATAATAGGATTAGCATCATTCACGCATCCAGCTGTGACGGACATGTTGGCAGCAGCGGCGTTGCTAAGTCCCATCTCATACCTCGACCACATCTCATCGAAGTTCATCAACAATGCCGCACACTATCACATCGACATGCTGGTGAAGTCCATGGGTTTTCGTGAATTCAACGTCCGGAATGAGGTAGGAGTGCAGCTAATGGACAGGGTGTGTCAAGAAATAGACTGTCGTGACCTCTTGGCAACCATCACTGGCCCTAACTGCTGCTTCAACCGTACTCGCATCCCCTACTACCTTCAATTTGAGCCTCACTCTACTTCTTTGAAAAATCTGGCTCATTTGGCGCAGATGATAAGGAGAGGGACTTTCTGTAAGTACGACTATGGCTACCTAGGCAATTTGCAGCACTACCAGAGCTTATTCCCACCTGCTTATGATCTTACCACTATCCCGAGATCTCTGCCTCTGTGGATGGCGTATGGAGACAACGACGCTTTGGCCGACCCTGTCGATGTTGTACGCACTGTCAATCAGCTCCGGAGAAAACCAGAGATTGTAGTGCTGCCTGATTACGGTCACCTAGACTTTATTCTCAGCATTAATGCAAAAGAGGATTTGTATGATAGCATGATCGATTTCTTCAGATCTCATGCGGATCGTTGTGAACTAGACATCCCTCAAGTCACTCGAGTTCCAGAAGCATCTTCTGTCTAGTGTCTGAAACTAGTGGTTAGTTTGATTCTGACCTCTCTTAGGTATGCTTGTGGCGTTATAAATCCTCTATTTTCTCCACACAAATGTCAATAAGTCCTTTGGATTTTAATCTCTGTACAGTCCTTAGATGAGTAGATTAGACCTTATGATCGTGTACGAATATTTATTTAGTGCGCCTGTAGGCTGCTCTGGAATCCAAGATTGTTTATACATCTGGACGCACCTAATAGGGGACATTTTTGGAATTCCTTCTTTACTTCCGGCTTTTCCAACCGGAGTCCACAATATGTGCTTAATATCAAGAAATGTAAGCTTCAATAACACTGTTAACAAGTTGAACCCATGACACATCCATTGAGGATCAACACTTGCTTTCAGGTTCCATGGTTTTCGTATGCTCTCTTTATTCTTGAAATTAAGCGAAATGATGACATTGTGTCTAGAATGTTGTAGACAACCTGTGGG
Source organism: Physcomitrellopsis africana (assembly GCA_036785485.1). Classification (NCBI taxonomy): domain Eukaryota; kingdom Viridiplantae; phylum Streptophyta; class Bryopsida; order Funariales; family Funariaceae; genus Physcomitrellopsis; species Physcomitrellopsis africana. The sequence continues at coordinate 273,519 of JAWRVF010000351.1, read as the reverse complement.
TAACTTTCACCAACGGTATCCCCTGTATCTTTTAACATGAATGGTGTTCTATTACATTGCTAAAGAAAAGTAATTCAGACACCGTAAAATCAAGAATAGAGTGATAACTGATCACATTTTTCTGACAACAAAATTGAGGTTTGGGGATCCTCTTTTGGCCAAAACTTACTCCTCGATCCCCCAGTCAGAAACGCCAGCTGGATCGGGTTACAACTTGTGCATTATGTGACAGGAAGAAATCTAACAAAGTATTATGTTTATGGTGATAATGTTTCAAAGTAGGTTTATGTTGCCAAGACGACCCTGACGATTGTTTGATTCCAGGATCAAACGATTTCGATACCTTCTACCCATGATGCTCTCATCGAGAGCGCAACGTGTGTATATCTCTGTAGAACTATCAAGGCTGTGTTGCCAAGTTTGAGTATTAATATTAACTCATCCTTGACACGCATGAGCGAATGACAAGTTCGACCCTATCCCACTGTAGCAGATGGTGGGGGCGGGATTGAACATGATTCCCAGCAACACATTTCCCTACAATGACCAGGCATTGGACACCACACCGCCAAGGTTGGAGCCATGTCCGCCGTTACGAATAGATCAGCGAAAGGATTCGCTGTGATGTCACCTCTGTATGGCGTGCATTAACAAGACCAAGCCTGCCATGAAGATGACTAAGTGGTTCCACACCAACTACTAAGTGCGAGCTTACATGTTTAGCTTGTTCGAAACCCGGCAATCAACGCCTGAGCTCTTAGTTTATATTTCCTGCAGGACCCAACTGAGGATCTTGTTGTGCCACATCAGGCAGGGGTGACCAAGTGAGATTGTGAGAGCAAAGGACAGGGACCTGGTGCTGCTTACCAAGAGCTACTTAAGGAGTGTATCTCACACGTGGATCGAACTCCCTTACCGTGATCAAGGAGCAGAGTTGGAGCTGGTAGCGATTACCAAGGCCAAGTCGGAAGAGAAGGCACAGACTGTTGATGTCGGTCAATGCCGCCGTGCAGAAGCCGAGGAGAATATCGCCCCATCTTCACAAACAAACAAACAAACAAAGGCAGTAAGAGGATCAGTAAAGGGGAGAGAGCGGTGGTGAAATGGTGGCGGAGCGCTTCGGCGAGCAGCTTCACGGATTCTGCTGCAGAGCCCTCAGGTGGGTGCAGCCACACGGAGATGGGTGCCCCGGTTGTGTTGGGTACCGTGAGCCGGCCGACGGCCATGACCTTGTCCTAGCCAACGTTGACGGCGCCGGCGAGGATTTTGAACGAGTCGTCGGATTTCGAACGAATCGTTGCAGGGCGGCAGGGCACGGACTCGCCGTGGGTGGTCATCGTGACCTCCCAATGCCGATGAGCTTTACAAGCCCATGGCTTTTGCTCAAACTTGCATAGTTTTGTATTGTGTTGTTAAGTTGGTAGATTCTTATTTGAGTGTCTACTAGATGTGACTACAAAAATAAGTGAAACAATGAACTTGCACTCAAAAATGAATAATTGAGGTAAATTTGTAAATGATATATTGTTGTAGTAAACCAATCTTTTCTACAGACACTCTATTCCATTGTAGATAAGGACTTTTAGATACTTTTACAGTCTTTCAAATTTTTTGATAACCATTTTGATTTTTTTGAGGACTATAAAGAAATTTCTTGTAAAACTTTAAGTAGCAAGTGTTACTAAGAAGTATTTTCAGGATGTTTATTCTAATATCTTGAACAACAAAACTTGTGGAATAAACTGTTGTGCGGTTTCAAAGTATATCTCATGTGGTAAATAACAAAAAGCTTAGACAAGATCTTTTCTTTTCAATTAGTGCAAATATTGACAAAAGTAAGGTCATTCTCAATTTTATTAAATTGAGAATTATTGATGTCTCTAGCTAGTAATTTTTTTGAATTTTGACATAATTACAATTTCGTCTTAAAATATTCTAAAATAATTAAGCTTTGATGTTATTTTTCTACATGCTAAAATAATTAAGCTTTAATGTTATTTTTTACATGCTAATTATATATATATATATATATATATATATATATATATAATTAAGCATGTATATATAATATTCTAAAATAATTAAGCTTTGATGTTATTTTTCCACATGCTAATTATATATATATATATATATATATATATATATATGTCTGTATGTATGTATGTATGTGTGTATATGTGTGTGTGTTTTGTTTTCGTTTTACACAATCTCATGATTGTTGTGATAGCTAGGAGAAAAAATAACACATTGTAAATTTTAAAACAAATGAAGAAATTGGTAGATTTAATATAAAAATTTAGATCCAAGTTACTATTGTCTATAAATATATATAAGTATATTCTTTAAAAATATCAAAATATTAGAGTATTTTTATTAAAATATATTAACTTATAGTATATGATTGACAATAAACAATTACAGGCATACACCTCTCTTATTTAAAAAACCAAAAGTTGGTCATTTAAAAAGAATTTTTAATAGAGCAAGGTACAATTTGAATTATTTATTAATCAAGCATTACTTGTCATTGTATTTCAATCACAACTTATTTTGTTTATGAAATATATGTTGTATTTTTTGAAATGTTATTAATTAGACCAACACTATCATTCTTAGTGAAATAAAAGTTAAATATTAAAAGTTAAAATGTATTAGAAATTTGCAATAAAACAATTTCTTTATATTTAAATACTGATTAAAAGTTTAATGATGTAAAATCTACATACTTTTAGATGGTAAAATATTCAATATTTATTTTAAAAAATAAAAAAAAATCTATTTTCTTACTTTTTAGTATAATGAAACAAATATATATATAAAATCCTACAAATCAACAAATAGAAAAAACTTAAAATATAATAAAATTCTTGTATAAATTTAAAAAATTACACCTTTAAACTCATTATAAAAAATATAATAAAAAGTCATAATACTTTATTATATATATATATACACATATATAAGAAGAATCTTTTATATAGAAAAATGATTTTTTTCACTCAATATACACATTTTCTATTTTCACATCATCACAAACCTAAACATTTTGAAGTGTGCAACAAAGTTAGGACAATTTTCTTTCAATAAATTTTTTCCAAAATTACACATGCATATAAGAAGAGATGTTGGATGAAAAAAATTGCTAAACCAAAATTATAAGAAAAATAGGAAACCAATGACACAATACCACTATAAAATATATCCAAAAAAAAAATGATTTACCAAAATAATAATAATAATAATAATAATATAATTTATGAAGAATACTAACAGACCCACACAGAGCTATTCAAGGCTGCTACACAAAGAAACACAAGCCTACAACACAGAGCCACACAAGGGTTGCTTGCTGCTCACGATGTCCCCAACTCAAAAATTAGTTAAAAAAACGAAACAAATACTCCAACAAAGCCAAATCTATTTCCACCAACAACATCAATCAATAACTTAATCCACCAAATAATTGGTTGTTAGCGAAACTTTAGAAGAAACTTGTCACATGTCCCTCGTCCCACGCGCACCATCCCCGGAGCAGGCGAAGTGCGGCGACGGAAACCGGGTTCGAATCTCGCGTCGTCCCTGCTCCCCAAACCAACGGATCGTCCAACTCTCGTGACGTACAGCGGCGGACGAACGAACGAAGGAACGAGAGCGAGCGGGGAGGTGAGTGAGAATCCACCCACATGAACATGAGATGAGCGTCGCCCGATGGGATGTGGCAAAAGGCTGAATGCAGGATTGCCGATGATATGCCCCCCCCCCCCCCCCACGCTTTGTGTTTATAGCATGCACGTGTGCACCGGCACTGCGAGCATCCTTCAAACCTTGTCCCCTCTTTCCATCCCTCCCTCGCCGCTCCATGTACGTGCGTCAGCCTGCCCTGCTCCTCAGAGCCCTCAGCTTCTGCCACTGCCTAGTGTGAATAGCCTCGTTGGGTCGGAGTTTGCAGCGGGTTGGATTTGAACTGGGCGGGACGAAGCTTCAGATCCGCCTTCATGACTCAACTGCTTCAGAACTTCGCGCTGATTGACGCCCTTATTCGCTTTTGGTCCCTGTTAATCTTCTGCTATCGGTTGGTCTGGTGTTGCGTCTTTGCTGAAGCGCATTCGGTGCCAGCTGGGGTGCCGTGGGCGGGTGATTTGTACTTGTGATATCACTCTCTGAGTTCAAATCAGCTTGGTAGTATGTGGTAGTACTGTTTGGCGCAATCAAGGTCTGATGGCAATTGAGTGATGATGCTGGTTTTGGAGCGTGGAGTGTAAGCGGCTCGAAATGCGAGGACGTTGCAGAGGGTCTTCGCAATTGGATGCCGCGATTGAGAAGTTGCGTCTGCAGAACGGAGAAGGAGACTGTTTAGAGTAGCTTTGCCGCGATGGACTCGGGTAGACGAGCTTTGGATTCTTATTTTCTTGGGCTGCAATGGCTCTGCGGTTGTCTTGCAGCGATCCTTTTGATGCATACGCACAGGACCTCCGCCGCTTACACCTGTACGTCTGATCCCAACAACGCCTCTAACATGACCATGTTCAAGACTCAACCCACTTGCTTGGACACACAATTTCCCCCGGATAGGAACGGCCAAAAACTTTTAGTGTGGGTACGTATCTAGTTGACCTAACTATCCAGCTTGTCATGTTTCTATTTTCTCCTTCTTTACCAACGTATGCTACTTCTTGTGACCTTTTGAATCTATTCAGCTTTGAATTCGGCACCGAAGTTGGCCATTCTTGATGCGAAATGTCGAGCACTATCTTGAGTTCTTTAGATTGTGGATTTAGTTTAACGTTTTGAAGGATATCATTTATCCAGAGTGGTTTTAAATTGGAAGCAGAAGAGAGTTTTAGGGCACTCAATCTTCAGAATTTTGTTCCTTAGGTCTATGCTTGTCTTGTATCTCTACACTTTTTCGGTGAAGAGTATTTGTGTGACCCAGTCCCTCAATTATGGTCCTGAAATCTCGGAGTATATTTTGAAGGTCCTTGCTAGTTGATGAATTTTGATTATCAGCCAGCAAACCTTTCAGAAATTTGTAGCGAGCATATTGTTCGAACTAGGGTGGTGCAGTTGTCCTTGTTGCACTTACATTCTTGCTCATCAACGATTGTGAAGCATTTATGATAATTTAGCATTTTCTGACTCGGTCTTCGGTTGATGGTGATTGATAGTCGCTAAGAGATAACGTAACCAACTACGTGACCATCGTAGTGGCGGCTCCTCTAGATGAATCGGAATGGATTGGGCTGGGATTCTCAGAGGCAGGTCAAATGCCAGGATCTACAGCTGTGGTAGCCACATTGGGCGTGACGGGTAGTCCTCTTGTTCAGCCGTATTATCTAAGAGATAGGTTGTCGACTGGAGTTATTAAGGACGATTCAAGGCTAATCCTTCCAACACGAATGAATGCCACCTACGATGGCACATTGAAGACCGTCTTCATGGCCTTCGGAGTGGACTTTGCATCATCCAAAATAGTTCCCAATTATCTGCTCTATGCAGCCGGGCAGGCATCGGGTGACGGTAGTGTCATTAATTACCACAGAACAAGATCCTTATACAAAATGCAAGCTGATTCTCAGTTTCCTTTGGGTGGTATGTCCACAATCCCAACCTCTGCAGCCTGAGTAAGTGCAGGTGTATTATTTGAATGCTTGATGAACATGGTTAGTTCTAAATAATTCAATAGCTTAAGTTTTAACTTGCATATAATTTCCTAAATCACTCGTAGAGTATGCATAGCCTGTTATGCACTGGATCTTGGAATGACTTTCGTCATAACAGATATATATATATATATATATATATACACACACACACACACACACACACACACACGAGCTTCTTTTTGATTTAAAGTGTTTCTTTTAGCAGTTGTATTCGATTATTCATGTGAAGGCTTCACACTTAATGGAGTGAGCTGTGCTTCGGTGCTGCAGGTGCTGTAGGGAAATCAGCTGTATCTAAGCTTGAGAAGCGAGTCAAGACACATGGAGCTCTTCAAGTTTTTGGATGGGGAGTTTTGTTGCCCATTGGAGCGATGGTGGCTCGGTATGCCCGGGAGTATGATCCCGCGTGGTTCTATATTCATGTCACGTTCCAAATAATTGGGTTTATTTTCATCATTGCTGGTGTAGCTACAGGTGTAGCTCTTGCAAAAGATGCTGACGTTCCAGGCTTGAATGGTCACAAAGGACTCGGTTTATTCCTCCTCATTCTGGCTATTTTACAGGTATGACTATAACCTTCTTTTTGACATCAAAATTGTAACTGCTGTAGTAATTACCACACTTTTCAGTCCAGAATACAGTGGTAAGCAAAGCCATTCTCTATCTAGTGAGTTCAACTTTTATTCTTCGTCTGGACCATAGTAAACCAAACTGAATGTGGTTAGCGTTGTGGGGTGGGTTATTGGTGTGGAAAGCCATAATAAGCACTTCTGTGGCGCCTCGATTAGACTAGACTTCAGAGTTTAGTGATCCGCACTACTACCGTAAACATATTTATATGCCACAGAAAATGCTACTGGACGATCTACATATGCCGGTTTTGAATATCAAAGGTCGGTGTTTAAAGTCAAGTCCTACTCTGCCTGCTGATTCTTATTTCAGTTATTTGGGCAAAGTCTGCAACGCTTTCGTGAACCCAATGGCGGCTAAAGGGAATCCACATCTTTATCATGTTGTCAAAATGAGTTCTGAAGTTATGCTGATGTGGCAGGTTCTAGCAGTTGTATTACGCCCCAAAAAAGATGCCAATATTCGCAAGTATTGGAATTGGTATCACTGGTGGGTGGGCCGCTTGGCACTCTTTCTGGCTTGCATCAACGTCTTTGTTGGCCTCAACCTTAGTAATGGAGAAAGGAAACTTAGAGTGAGTTATATTGTCCTTCTGGCGTTCGAGCTTGTGGCCTTTGCAATTTTGGAAACCATCTACTGGGTGCGTTGGAATCGGGCCCCTGCGAATAGCTCCAGAGTTCGGTGGAACCGAGCATCAACTGAACGAGGCTTTCAAATGTCCGATTATTAACCTGTAGGCTGGACTATATGACGAATTATAACTAGTGGACAGCTTGAAACATTTAGCCTTTGCCAATTGTCTGTTTTGTGCTTGATTACTCGTCATTGGCACATTGGTCTGATTACTTGTTTGCACTGGTTATCACCATTCAGTTGTACGTGGCACCGTGAAAATCGGTATAGCCATGTAGAAGACGTAGGCATCTGTTAAAGTTTTAAGAGTGTTTGTATATTGATGGTATGCGACCTAATCTGAGTTGTCATCAGCAGCCTGTCAGCAATGAACATTGTGAAACATGGACAGGTACCTATCTAACATTACAAGTTCCTAATATATGTATTTATACACTTTTTGGTACAATTTAATACCTTCGTTAACAAACGCATATATAAATTACATTGCGAATGGTGAAAATATGCTTATGTCCATAATTTTTACAATGCTTCACTGGTAGGAAACAACAGAACAACTTTATTGCCTAGTTTTTTCCTCCATTCCCAATACAAGGTTTTCTCACTTAACAACCGCGAACCAAAATTTCTGTGTGCATTAAATCATAAATGTCGTATTTACGCTTGAACCGGTGTTCGCGCCACTGGTCCTGGATGCTGCGTGACACAGGGCGCATGCGTTTGCTGCGGCAGTCTCTGAGGTGTTCCTTTGGTTATCTGTCCCTCAGAAAGTGACCTCTCGTCCATTAGATTTGAAGGTCGTTGCCCCTGAGCTGCTTGCGAAGAACTATAAATAGTAGTTGAATCCTTTGGCTGTGGATGAGCAGATTGAGAAGCCTGCGTACAGCCCTCGTCAATTCGAGCTCTCTTAATCAAAGGCTCGTCAAATGGCGTATTGTCAATGGTGGTAGCTCCAATCGGCTCACGCTTGTTGATCTCATTGGTGCACAGAACGTCGGAGGTCGTTGGATTAGGCGTCTCGGGGCAACTTCCTTCAGGCGATGCTTCAGGACCAGTATCTGGCAGAGGGCTGGCAGCAGGCCCTATGGAAGCCGGAGTAGGAGTCAATGCAACTGCAGTTGAGTCAGGAATTTTGTCCAGCAATATTCCTCCCACTTTAGCTTGCGCTTCAATCATTTTTTGAAGGGATTGACCTTGGGCCTCAATGCGTAACTGCAGCTCCCGTTGGACCTGTAAAGGGATAACATTTACAGGTAACATTTTTTTTCTGCAGAAGACTTGTAGAAATGACTGATATACAAGCATCACACATTCACAGGCACAGTTGATAATGAGAGAATACCTCAAGCTGCTCGTGAAGTTTTTTCTGCACCTCCATCTGCATTTGCAAAGCTTGTGTGATTTGGTAGCTCCTGCGATTGGACAATGAGATTCAGTTTAGAGAGAAGAGAGATATGGTGAATTAGACAAGACCTTAACAAATACCTCGATGGACTCGTATTTCGGCAAGACTCAAGACATCCAGGTAGTTTCCCCAGGTATTACAGCACTTCTAAGAGTGCTAGAAAAGATATGAAAGATCTTGGGCAAATAAAAAGCATTATCACGTTCCAAAATCTTCAAAACCCTCAAGGAACCCAGACCTTGATCATGAGAACAGATAAGATGCACAAACACATGCAGCTGGATATACAAAGGGCAACTTACGAACTGATCTCTAGAGGCGTAAGAAGGCTTTCAGTCCTCCTTCGTTCCGCTTTTTGCTCTACAATAGTTGAATGCACAAATTTAACATGCAGTTTAAGGTTCAATAAAAACCAGCCTCAAATCTGCAATAAGATTGCTCATTCGTGCCTATGAAATACATACAATGAGAAGAAACAGGCTACGATCTCTTCAAACTTTAGACCAACAGATATGTGCCATTAGATCTTCAGGACAGACGGTAGGTCAACACGAACAATGAGAACTTTCACATACCTTCAGTAACTTCTGGCATATATCGGGCAAGTCGGTATTTCTGAATTCGCAATGAGAGGGTGCGTTAGTCCTCTTCTCGTTTCTATAAATATTCTAATTCATTGAATAAGATCCGGTTCAAGAATAGAATTGGAACAATAAGATACGTGACTCTCCACCGATCAATGTCGGCCATTAAGAAACCTTTGAAAAGGATTCTAAGGATTACCTGGAGGTGGCTCTTCACATGATAGATAGTTATCCCTTGAACACCCATCAACCCCATCACTGCTTTTGGTGTAGCCCCTTCACAAAAGAGAACACACAGAAAATAAAGGCGTTGCTCATAGAGATAAATTTTTCATGTGAATCACAGTAGCCAAAAAGCATCAGTACAGTCCATTTTGATAAAATACATAGTAGTCAAACACAGTGCAATTCAAAGCTCTTGTCCAAGCGTTCTTCGATGTCAATGAAAAAATTAAAAGTAAGAAAGACTAGATACACCCTTGAACATTAGTTGACACAGCTACAAGGTACAATAACTGAGCACCTGGTCTAATACAAGGTCATGATTTCCAAATGAGCACGATTTAGACTTCCAAAATATTTCGATTTAGAATGATGAACAACGTCAAGGGGCACGTGAACTTACGATCTGCTCCTCCAAGATGCGCCACTGCAGTTATGAATTTTTCGTGAAGCTCCGGAGTCCACCGCAATCGTGTCTTCCCAGGAGCTGAAACAGAAGGGGCTGCACCCGACGATAGGCTAGGGCTACCGGGACAGGCAGCACTCACGGCCCCTGTATAAGCTACAATAAGGATACAGGAACCCATTTAAATATGCTAGCAGAATATGTTTTTCTGTTGATCACTGCACAAACATAGCCCCCTATCGTCCGGAAATAAAATATCCTTAGCAAATCAGCGAAAAACTGCAGCTTCATGCTCGATATCATCGAGCTCATTGGAGAATCCTATGAATTACTTGGAGAACGTAACCTGAACTGGTTTATGCCCCATAAAAAGATAACTACCTGTAAACCATTCTACAAACTCGTGCATTAAAATGCCTAGGAAGAACCGAACAATTGAAACAAAAGAACTCATACTGTTTGGTAGCAACCACTCTTTAATGAAAGCCCTCCGAGTGATCTGAGGAAGTCGCAATGTTGTCAGGATTTAACTTACTTGATGAGCGCTTCTCAACAACGGGAGGTGGCGCAGACACTGGTGCAGTTCTAGTAGTCTGGAGCAACGTCTGACACATAGAGAAAGTTGAAATCACATCCAGGAGATATCCTCATTGTAAAATAAGTTCAAACCTATGTGCCACCCTAAACATAGTTTAAAGTAGAGCACAGAGGATCTATTTTTGATTCCCTCTCTTTCTACCTACTCTGAAGAATCCGCAAAACTCTTCAGCGTAGACATCGGGTGGGGAAAACAAAGAGGGATTTTCTATATGCAACATAATCCGGCCACTTGTAAAGAGAATTTAGTATCCTCATTATAAAGTATATCAAATAAGATAGACACTGCCGGCAGAATCTCAATTATACCCTAAACAGAGGTGGAACCAGCCTTTCTTTTGGTTCATGAACTGTGCCAACTGAAAAGCGGCCTTAAAGTTTGTTACTTCAAAGGTGGTCGTTGTACGGCCATCAAATCCGACAAGAAGCAAGTACTTGACATAATTCAAATTCATAATTCATGCAGCTTTGATGAAAAAAACAATCTCATCCCTCCGTCGCTGCGTATTCTTCTATAAGTTATTATCACCAACCATATTACAGAATGCCTATTGTTCTCCTTGCAAGCGCCTACTAGCTTCCATGTCGTTTCCCACCCCGAACATTATTTCGACAAATAAGATGAACGATGACCACGCCGCTGTGTGCTCGATGATTAAAAGAAAAATCCTCTTGTCACGGGGGCTCCTTTCTAGCGGGAACTACTACACTAATGCGCAAGAGGATTTCGAGTACTTCAATGCCCAGCCATTATCCTTGCCAATATCTTAATAAGAATTAAGAAGTTCAAATTCTGCAGAGTTAACTGATTCGTCTCGTGCTTATGCTCGAAAATTCAATGAATCCGCACTCTTTGTAACGTGACTTGCAACCTGAATTCCAAGGATAAGCTCGGAATCTAAAAAGATACCCAACGCTCACTATACTCCACAAAACTGAATCCGATCATTCTGCACACTAATTCATTACCTCGAGATTAAGAAGAACGAAGGATTCGGCGCTCTGATGTCACTGATGTAGATATAATCAAGGCCTTCATTTTCTAGTTCGACTTCTCCTCCCAAGAAAAATAGTTGCTATCGTTTATAAATGAGTAGATCCAGAGATACCCACTCACATTGAATCTTAAGGCGCTGAAAAAACAAAAGAAAAGAAAAGGAGGTACAAGTGAGCGTTTCCAAGGAAGACGACTTACCGGCCCATCATCTTGCTCCACATCGACAATCTCAGTCCAACACTTGGCTAAGGACTCATCCTGGGGAATAAACTGAGTCCACTTCAACCACTCTGCACCCGCCCCATATACATCACTCGCTGGCACTGGCTCCGGCTCACCCATTGGCACAACAGCTCCTGCTTCTGCTGCCACCTCTGATCCTTCCAGAAGGGGAACCCCTGCCCCATCTGACGAGTCCAACAATCCCTGCTCCAAGCACTCGCACACCATCACCTCTCGCCTTTCATAAAAGGCATCGACTCCCACCCTAACCATGTCCCGCAGTCTCAAGAAAAAAGGCAAGCCCAGGAGAAGCAAAGCAGAAACACGGCCATTCTTCCCATGCGGTTCAGCCATGGAACCACCCCCGGGCTGCCAACAACTTATTCAGGTAACACATAATGCTGGAAGAACGCAACAAAGTACTAGATGAAAGCTCTGCACAAAATCCTCAAACTCTAACACCAATTCCCACTCCCCAATCATCTGCGACCACACCCGTGCACAAGCTCGTCCCACCTACACAAAAAGCTCTTGAAAAAAATTCACATCCTCCTTCCCAATCTATCCCCATCACACAAACACACACACACACACACACACACACACACACAAACACCAACCACCACGCAATGATTGAAACCAAACATCTCTCTTTCGCAACCCCCACCAGAAACCAAATGAGAAAACCCACGAGTGCCTCACTCACCCACTTCTTCCACATGAGGTGAGCTTCCTACATGGGCAGCAAGAAGGAGCAGCGAAGGAGGAGCAGCCTGCCCGCGCACACCCAACTAAGACGAACGCCTGCTCTTGGACCTCTCCCCCTGGTAAGCCGGCGTGCACGAGCTCCGCCAGCCCCAGTGACATGCTCTTGTGGTAGGTTCCACTTGCGGTCGACAACAACAGACTTACTGATACTGCTACTACGGCTACCACCCTCAACGGGCTGCAGCGTGATAGGAGCAAGGACGGAAGCGCTGACGATGGCGATGGCGATGGCGACGGCCACCACGCTCCAGCAACTCTCAACTAACAAAAGATTCCCACCCGTCCCCTGCAAACGAACTATCCCTCCCAGCGCATAACACTAGTATCCCAATCACATGCTCATGTGCCTAGGAGCGAGATAATCGCAGCGAGTGATGAACCCGAGTGAGAGAGCGCTGCTGGTGCGAGCGAGCGAGCAAGCAAGCACCGCAAACACGCGCGCGGAGCGACAAGCATTGGTGGTGCACTTGGGCCGCATCACCGCAAGCCATGGCCTCCACGCGGGCGGGGTCGGGGGCGGACGTCGCGACGCGAAGGCGCGACAGCGCGAGAGTGGCAGCGCTGGCGGGAGAGATGGGGGGGTTGCGTTTGGGCCACACCATCACTACTCCCCCTTCCACTCCACCCCCCCCCCCCCCCCCTCCCCCCTTTCTCTCTTTAGTTCCTATTCTTCACTTATATCAACGTTGGTTGGTTGTTTGTTGCATGAGTTGGGTTGGGCATTGCAAGCATGGTTGGTTGTTTATGCAATTCCAACTACAACTTCATTTTTATAAGAGAGGGAGTTGACTTTTATGGTGGGATGAAGGTTGGTGTGATGGGATTTGTAGTGTGGGTGTGTGTTGTTGGGTGGGGTTTTTGGACATTGTTTTCATTTGGAAGTGAGGAGGTGTTTAGAATGAGCAGACTGGTAATCTGATTGACGTGATTGGAGTAGAATTTGTTTGGTAGTATGTGATGTGTATGTGATGTGCATGGGAATTTTGTGCTTTGAACATTTTAGTTAAAAATATAAAATAAAAGGTTTCAACTATAATATGATATAATCTGATATAAATTACAATCATAAACTTTCAACCACTTTTTTAAAAATAAATAAATAAATAAAAACATCTGGTTTGAAACAGATATTTCTAATACAATGTCAAACATCTTTTGCCTGAACTTTTTTCTTCCTCTCCTACAATATCTATATAATACCAATCATTTATACCACATTTTACTTTTATCAAAAAATCAAATAACTTAGTAATTGATAACTAAATTACAAACACAACGTTCTAAAAACCAACACAACTATAATACAAAAAGAGTTTTTTAAAATCCAGAAATGTGAAGATGGAAAGATCTTTCTTTAAGAAGAGTCACTGAAGTTATACGTACAAAAACATCTTGCTTATTATATCTTAGGTTAAGTAAGCTACTTTTTCCACTTTAAAAAACTGGTTTATTTCAGAATTTTCTTGTTGTAATAATATTATCAAGAAATAGTCTGTCAAAATATATTCTCCTTTAAGAACTACCTTTCCTATTTTACTCAATTCTTTTGTATTTACATATCTAATTGTACTACGTCCTGATTTTCTGAATGAACAACCACCAATTTATTCATCACACTCCATAATCATTACACAAAAGCAAGTTCGAACTCTCAACATTGTTGAGAAATTCACTCGAACAAAACAATATTAACACACTGATTCAACAAACCAGCAATCACAGTGCAACAAATATCAAACCAGCAGAGTACAAGCTCAACATCCAGTACAACTGCACTCACTTTTCAAGTTTGAAGATCACTGCAAGATCAGTAAACAACTGAAGAAATGTAAGTAATTAAAAGGACAAGAAAAAAAAAAAAAAAAAAAAAAAAAAAAAAACCTTCACCCAAGGGTCTGCAATGGTAGTTGAAGGCATATACCATCATCACAGCAATTGTGTGATATCCATGGAACCATTTTCAGGATGTCGCCGAGAGAGCAAAAGCAACAGTTAGTTCTCTAGAAGCATGCAGATTCAGACTCGCAGCATCGAAGCACAATTGCGACGCACTGATCATGTTCATCGGCCTCAGAACCACCAGTTATTTTTTTGGTTTTTTGGTTTTTTTGGTTTTTTGTTATTCTGGATTCGGTGTTCCAGGAATCGATCACAACGCCAGAATATGAATATGTGCACGTGCCGGTGAAATCAAAATGGTATAAATCGGAGCCAGTGCTGGGACAAAGATCACACCTGGTGCCGTGTGTGCCGCACTTGTATGCTCCAAGCCAAGGTGGGTCCTCGGCGACGGAGCTTGACTTCAACGCTGTGGGATCACTTCCTCCAGATTCCACTCGGCATATCCGCATCTCGAAACATTCTCAGGTTTTGTTGCGGAGCACTGATTTCGCCAGATAAGGGTCGATATTTCACGCTACTTCGCGTCAAAGAGATTTTTTTTTTTTTTTTTTTTTTTTCGTTACTGATAGGGCCGGATATCGGTAAACCTGAGCATCCGGTATCAGGCACACAGATATCAGTTGCACACAGATATCTTTTGCACTGTGTTGGTGAGGCTCTCCGAGCAGTACCCTGCAAAGACCTTCGACGACCGTGCCTCACTAGCTCTTCGATGCAGGACCATGGCGGGTGAACATGCGTCCAAAACTGTAGACTCGGAAACGAGAATCTAGATATTACAAAAGTATGAAGTTACAGTAGCCTTGCGTGATTCAAGTCGCAACAAACGTGGTGACTTGAGAGTAGCGCAAGGGTACTGCGACGGCAGAGTTGATATCCTCTATCCTAAACCCTTGTGACCCACAACGACTTTGCATGACAGCGCCGTAGAAAGGCTTTTTCACCATAGCGCTTGCTTGTAGGCACAGACTAGACTAACTGCGCCGGGAACTACAACTGGATAAGCGCATACGGTACGCCGCATGGCATACGGCGTTACACACAACCTTGCGGAAGTCTCCCACTGCTGAAGCGATTCGCAAGATGCAATTTTTTTGTGTGTTTAAGTCCCTAAAGTGGGATTGATCACAGATCCTGAAAACGGCGAGCTTCTCCATCAGTTGCCCAGTTTTAGAGGTGCTTGGGGTGGGTGCTTAGACAGCCAAAAGACGGACTGATTGATTGTTCCCTATGATGGAGTGGGGCTCAAATGAAGAAGCTGTCAGGGCCGTCCGAGGCTGAATGAATCCATGGTGCATCAGTGTGGCCAAAAGACGCATCTACATAACGACAAGGGACCGAGATTTTGGAGCACGATTTCGGGGTTGCGATCTGGGACCCATCCAATGGAGGATTGAGTATTGCTTTCTTCGGGACGCGCGCTTGGGGTCCAGTTCATGGTGTCCCAGTGATGAGGATATGTGCCCGGGCTCGATCTCGCAAACTTCTCAAAGTCCTCTGTTGGATCGAAACACCGCACAAACCCGCAGCTGTGGTTTCTTCTGCTCCATCGATGCACCATCACCATCGATTCATCGTCACCTGATTCCGCTTTTTCCGTGAGGCTTGATTCTGCGAGAGACGTTCGGGGTGATCCGCCGTTTCAGGAAGCTTATCAGTGAGCTCTGTGAAGCAACAACCACACATAACTTTTTCCCTTGCTGAAATTAGGTTTAAGGTGCATTTTGAGAATGAAGGTTCATGAATTTAGAAGTTGGAACTGCGAGGTTTGTAAAGTGAAGGGTTGTGATCACACTGCAATTTTTTGGATTGTGTTATATACACTTACACACAAATGTCATTTGTTTCATTTCATCACACTTTTTTAAATTAACTTGTTCAAAGTTGAAGGATTCTCAAGAGGTTCTAGATTCTGTACTATTCTTAAGGCATTTCCACTTTTTCAAATGAAAACCTTTATGGGTAGAAGCCAGTTTTAGCACGTGTGATTTGGTGTCCGTCATTATGATCAATTGAATATTTTATGTAAAGATGCAATAAATTTGAGGTGATAATAAGAAATCTCCTTTATTTTCTTGACATTGCTGATTCTCTCTGAAAAGATGTACATCACAAAATTTTAAAAGGCTTTTAATATTAATTTATATCATAGTTTCAACGCTTTTGAAAGGTCACAAAAAATTAACTTGATCTTTGATGGTTTTAAAATACTAAAGATTTTATAAATATTATTTATTACTCCAAGAAACAAAATTAGAGTACAAACTAAAAATCAAAACACAGAGATGCTTTTTTATTCTCCAAAGAAGATTAGCATGTCTTTCACACATTTTTATCTGGAAACTTTCTATTCAAATCTTGAAAAAATGATTCAATCTTCAAAGTTCCAATACATTAAGCATTGTGCGAAGGACATTTAAGGTTTTGCAAACATAATATTGAAACCACGAACCTGAAACTCATCAAACATTTCCAGTAAGTAAACAAATGGTTTTGAGCAATGCTTATAATGCCATTCCTTGACACGCAAAATCACTTCAAAAGATTCCTAAACAGTACCATGAACATATATATCACAATCAACAAGGTTGTAATTTTATTTTTCCTAACATCAAGTTACAAGCAAATAATCACCTTCAACACACCTTCAACAAATTAAAAAAAATGAAAAAATGGAGTAAAAACAAAAGCATCACAAAAGAGGCACCATTGGTCTCTTACGCAACAAGAAATACACGCTTAGATGAACACACACACATACACACGTACATAAGAGTAAATAAATAAGAACGAATCTGATTTTCATGTGAGGAATAAAGCATCAAAAGATAAACCAAAGGACATAACCAAACCCTTCAATTTGTACTATTTTCATGCTCGGCAGCGAGGAATTCCATGTGTGTATGTGCGTATATGTACATATACACACTAATAAAACATTCACCACTGGCAGCATTCTGAGTGTTGGGTCGCAAGAAATCAGCGCATCCATGAGACCATCACAAAAGCTCCAAGATACGGACACTGCCAAGAAACCCCCTCCTTCAGACCCCGAGGGGGGCCCCGCACTGGTCCCTTTTGTTTTTTGTTCGTTACTTTTTCTGACAAGCATCTCTGTGTCTTGGCTGCATCCGCACCCGGTCAAAAGATCAGGGGATCCCTTTCTTCATTTCGAAGCAGAAAATGGCTACCATCCTTTGCGCTCCAGAGGCACCACAGCGTCCAATCGTCACCTGGTTGCAGAAAAAAGAACCCGAGAGTCAGAGCAGTCCACGCGCAGCATCTACTAAAAGAGCTTTTCCCTCCCACCAATCAGAAATCAGGCGGGAAACTATCAAAGATCAAGTTAATTTTTATGTATGTACGCATACACATTCAGTTCTGTTCCGTTACACTTTGTCATTCAAGGTTTCCGACCATCGCGTACCGCACATGAATCACCTGGTTGCGCAACAATTGCTCACAATTGAAATCTGATTCATGGGTTCGGGCAAGATGGCCTAGCTGCAGTCGAGCATCTAATGTTTCGAATTCACTCCCCAGAGCAGCAGGATTCGCAGCAGCAGCTCTTCAAAATGTGTATAACATACTCAAAAAACCGCACTCTGTCGGACGCTGCATTGGCCCTTGGGAGAAATTTAGGTGCAAAAATCGCCAGCGATTGTAGCCGTATCTGCTTTCCAGTTACATCATTTGTCCTCATTGGTATTCGAATGAGTTAATCAATACAAGTCGTCTCCCCTTCGCGTTCAATTATATTCTGCAAAATGTGTCAGCATTCCGCAATCATAATCATCTCTTCTGGTGTTGCAACTTCAGAACGGCACATCAATCGGCATCACATTACAAAGCCTATCCTAATCTTGTAGCAGTGGGGTCCAACAGCTAAAAGTGGGATAGGAAAACGCAGATGTTATTTTCGAAGTACCAAAAAGAAATTGAAGGACGGAAGACCAGCGCTACGACGAAGAGTTCGTATTTACAATTGTAAAATGTGGCCGCAGGGGATGAATCAACCCCAATAGTTTCGATACAAGCAGTCAGTGTAGTCAGTAAAGCCAACGCCACGAGAATCACACATGGCAGTCACATGAACACAACTAAAAGGTGAACTGAGGCACCCAACTAACCATCTTCATCTTCACAATCATAATCGTCCTCATCGGGATGCAGAGAGGGGCGCAGTTCGCTCCTTTGTAAATGTAATGTGCCCCCTAAGACATTCTCACTATCTACATCCAAATCCTGTGTCGGTACATTGGACCCATCATGCTCTACTTCTTCCTCCTTAACCGTCGCTTCATCAGCTCCGGCAGCTACTTCACCATTTTCATCTAAATCCATATTTAAATCAAATCCGAGTAATTTTGGAGACTTCGTATGGCCAGATGAAGTGGGACTGGCATCTCGGGTGGCAGCCTCCTCCGATTTGGGCCTAGGTTTATGGACTATAGGGTCTAAAATTACATTTTCACGATCGGGGGATGGTGAATATGTGTCCATCTCAGCATCTTCAGAATCTTCTGCCTTCTCGACCCCGTTGGAGCGAGAGCTCGGAGTACCATTTGACCCTCTCCCTCGACCTCTGCCTCTGCCTCTGCCCCGCCCTCGGCCCCGGCCCCTACCTGATGTTGATTGGTCCTCCTGCATACGAATGTTCACTTGTAAATATCTTACTCGATAGTCTGTACAACCATTCAATCCTCTCATTCATATATCAACGCGCCAATTCTAACAGACTTCAAGCAATAACGGTTAATACAATTGGGATCTGACGAAGATTCTGATCAAATTAAAGTGCTCACTTCTGTAACACCATCAAATAAATAAACAAAATGAAAAAGAAACCGCAGGAAACGCAATGTAAAAAACGCAAGAGTTCGAATAATGATGAACATAAATCCAGTAAAAACGAACGGCAAAGTTTGAAACGCATACCGATTTCGGCCGCTTCACCACCTCCTCTTCATCACTGTCGTCTCCATCGGATTGCTTTCTGCAGATAGAAAATATCATCAACCAAAAACCAAAACGTCCTAGTTCGCAAGGTTCTTCATAAAAACGCTGTATCTACAACATCAGGACAGTAGAGCGCACATACACTCTCTAGAGTTCAAATACCCAAAAAGACTGCACATGAGGTAACGATTCAAATGTGTACATAGAAATGACACTTGAAAACCACATACCTTCTCCTTCCACCATTCCTTTCGTCACAGGTTGTCTCTGTGCCAATATCTGGAACCTTTGAAACAATTTCTTGTAGAAAATCAAAAACGCTATTTGTCTGTACACACTGCTTCCTGTAGTATACACGAGAAGAAAATCAGTAAATAACGAGATGTAGTAACTCAAGTAAACAGTGACAAAGGGAGCGCCAAAATTTTTTAACAACAATCTGCATACCATTACATCTATGTAAAAGAGTTCAAACACCATTTTTCACGTCACTTTATGGTCAAAATACAATGATCGAACTAATGCCTTCTTCGATGAGGTTATAACACTCATCTCATCAGAGCATCTTACAACCAAAGAAACATTTATCGTCACTTACAAATGGAATGAACTCATAGTTTTTGCACCCCTTCGGAGGGTTATCTCGTAGGTTTTATCACATAGATTCTGAAGAAAAAGCTCCAACGCTTTAGCTGCAGAAAACGAACGAAACGTAAAATCATTGCCAGAACAAATAACTTCAAAGCTGCCTTACAATCTTAAGGCACAATCTTCACTAGCACAGAAACTTTGGGTGCAGCATAGATCTCATGGCTTGTCAGTCACAAAGCCTTGAACCGTACACTAAAGTTGATAACATAAAGTACAGCAGTAACAATCTGCCATCACTGCCTACTGGTCTCATTACCTTCCCATGTCGGATACAGATCATAATATGCCAAAAGGTTATAACTAAAGAACCTCACATGCCTTGATACTAGCAATACAGCAGTGACATGCCCGACTAGTTTCAAGCACCGTGCTGAACATCCTTGTAAGGACAAATTATTTTTCTAGATTAACTCTCGTTAAGAAAGCTAGACAGACCAAACATAAAGAGATAAGTCTTAGAGACGTACAGATCAATACTGGTGTCGCCATGGCGATCTTCCCGACTTCTTCATCGGCTTGCATTATCTTCTTTATCCGTGCCTGAGACAAAGACATACAGGTGAGAAAAGGTCGGTAGTCACATAAAAAACATCTAACTCAGATACTTGAGGAACTTGTCCAAGTGATATTGAATGCTACCAGTAAGAAAAAATCCATGCATAAATGTAGAACAGCATGAACTCATAGACATACAACAGTATGCGACTTTACAGCCCACACAAAAAATAGTGAAGTAAGTCAAAAGAAACATCTACAGAGCATCTGACAGATGTGTCCGAGACAACATTCGACGAGAAGTAACATCAAATAATACGATAACTGTAAATAGTTTTCTCTTCTTAAATACCGAACGATTACTTAAACGTCACACATATTCAGCTTTTCATATCTATCAGTATACGCTTCCTCTATATTTGATACTTCTGTTATGCTTTTGATACTCAGTCGACAGTAAAAAAATACTCTGACCTACTACTTCCAGAGCCCCTGAGCGACAGACAGAAAACACCAGGCTCCAAAGTCATTCCAGAACATGTCCAAAATCAAATTTGCACCTTCTATTGTCTCAACATGCATATGAAAATGAACTCAATGGTCCTCTTCTATTAAATATTTTCGTTCAAAGTCTTAAGCTAATCAAGTCGCTGACAAACTATTCGATCCGTTCGACAACGGTCCCCCTCCTCCAAAAGCGACTGTGACGTCTATGGAACAAACTTTTAGGACGACGAACTTCAATACAGAAGCAAGGCTTCCAGGTCGTCTGCGCTTTTACGGCTGAGGAAGAGTTGGTACCAAAGATAACAAAGAAAACAAAAAATAATACATGTATATTAAAAATAAATAAATAATAATAATAATAATAATAATAATAATAAAAAAACTCAACTCTCTATTTGCATGAAACCCACGAAACCCTTGCTGTAGTGGTTTCAACCAGGTTCTTGTTCTGTTTTTCATTTCACTAGGACCTCGTCACCAGTTCCTCAAATCTTTTCTTGCAGCAGTTTGGCCGAAACCGTAACATGTGTTTTCTTCTACAGTCAGCTCTTGGTAACGAGAACACATCACTAAGATCTTACAAGACACTTATTTCGAGAGCTAGGGTTCGTGCACTTACAGCCGGAAAGCGTGTGTCCAGTTTCTTCTTCATTTTCGCAAGTATTCGAGACACTGCCACT
This sequence comes from Physcomitrellopsis africana, assembly GCA_036785485.1. Lineage (NCBI taxonomy): Eukaryota > Viridiplantae > Streptophyta > Bryopsida > Funariales > Funariaceae > Physcomitrellopsis > Physcomitrellopsis africana. Next base: position 252,198 of record JAWRVF010000351.1, on the reverse strand, counting down.
TCCTCTACGATTGAAGTATATCCGCACTTCGACTCGTGCGAGCTAAAATAAGAACCCTACGCTCCGCTCAAGCACAGAATCCTCGCCATAATCACAGATTTCCCCAAAAAAAATTTAGCCCAAGACTGCACACCTTGTGTATGTTTCATTCAACTATACCCTTGCCTTCGAAACCTGTTCGTTGCATGAAAAAAATCGTCTCTATCCTTCTCCAACCTCTACTCGACCACTTTCAGTTTGCAGCCATAGCCGTCCTCGCAACTTACGTCACAGCTGATGGCCTAAAACTTCACAGCCTCTTATTTTCCGTAGCACCAAGAGGAAACCACCCCAAACCTCTCTCTATTGGCGAAAATTTTCCAAATCCGAAACGGCAAAGCAACCGTCTGAAACCGTCTGGTCCAAAAGCCGAGTCACGTTAAGAAGGGAGAGCAACCTACCAAGCCTTAACGACTACACGGCTAACTACAACAGATGAAAACCTCGGCGTAAGCACAACCTCCACCCAGGGACTCGTTAAGGGGACCACGAAGCACTGCAGTAGCACGAACGTTAATGCATGCACCGACACGCATGCCACGCTCACAAGTCCGGCACCTCAGTACAAGACCCCCGATGGAACAAATAATGCCCGCAGCTACACCGCGCCTCAAGGGGCTCTTTCGAAGCTCCTTCCACTACAAGAAAGCAGGCCAATGCAGCGAAAACGAAAAAAAGAATGAAGCTGTTCTTGCTCTCAACCTCCGACGCCGACCCTCCTGTGACTAACGAAACCGAAACCGCACCCAAACTGCACCAAAAGAACTCTAAAGGGATTCGTTAGAGAGCTAACGAGACGAACTAGACGAAGAGAATACACGCAAGGGAGTAAGCAAGGGAGAGAGTGCCGGAAACAGGATCGAAGCGGGGTAGAAATGGGCTATGGCGAGCTTCTCCTCCTGCGCTGCGGTCGCTGACGTGAAGAAAGGCCCGCGCAACGGCGAAACCGGGAAGTCCCGGTCTCCCGGTGGCCCACCCGGTTGCCTCCGCCCCATTTTAGCAATTACGATCGCCTCTCCCGCGTTCCCAAAGCCCGCGAAAAGGCTTCCCGTTCCCCGTTCCTCGTCTCGTCTCCCTTGCCGAAGTCGTCATTCCCTTCTGCTGGAACTAACTTTCTGCCTTATTTTTATTTTTCTCATGCTGCTATGGCGTCAGATTCCAAAGCCCCTCCCTGTCTATCACCAAGTCAGCTCTCGTTGCTTCCTGCCTCGGCACTGGCAACACCAATTCCCTTCCGTGGAAACACAGTCGGTGGTGTTTTTTTCGATGGGTCCCTTAGTTTCTGTGTTGAAGAAGAATGGGGTTTCGAATTAAGGGTTTCTTCCTCTTCTGCTTCTTCTTCTTCTTCTTTCTACTTCCCTGTTGTGGGTAATGGGAACTTTGCAACAACCACGACATGCTGGAAAAAAGGAGAGGCTGGGTCCAATAGGAGAGAAGCTTCACCCACCCACCCCTTTTGTTTGTGGGTTACTGAACATTTCAATAGCCCAGATATTTTGGTACTTTTATTTCTGGTGGCTCTTCTCCATATCTGAGTTATTCATGTATTCTCCTGCCATCAGTTGTCTGTATTGCCAGTCTTTTCTTCTTCTTTTCTTTTTATTTTTTATTTTAAATAAACTTTTTTTTAATCGGTTAGCAGTGAGCCAGATTGTTAGATTGAATAGTTTTGGAAACAGTCAAAGAGAAGTTTCATATGTTTTTTTTGGGGCTGCCGTATTCAACTACTCACTTAAAAACATTCAAACCAATAAAAACGAAATAAACCCAATAGAAGTATATGTCAACACTTGCATACGTGGGAATAAAAAATTTCCAGAAAGTAAAAGAAATGAAGATAAACTAATGGCAAATTCCATCAAAGGTTTGAATGATTCCCCTAATCAATGAGAAATCACTAACAAACATTGAATTGTACATTTAGGAATCCAAACTTTCTAATGCAACACACATTAAGTAAATGGCTGCTTGTTTACAGGTTTTGACTCTTCTTTGCTGTTGAAATTCTACATGTGTAGAGGAGAATAATTGGGAGTGGAGAGAAAACATTGAGAAGGTTTGGTCAATTGTTTCCTTAGAACATGTCTTTTGTCTTTTTTCTTTTTAACTATTTCTTTATATAATCACCTTTCGATGGGTAAGTGAAGGTTGGATGGATGTCTCCCCCAATTGGGTCTAATTGTTGGTCATAACCACAAAGTCCAACTTTGTCTAAGCAAAGTAGGTTGACCTATACCAGTTACTTCTAGATCCAATTTAATTAATCATAAGAAATATATATATACACACACATCCATATACGCGTGTGTGTATTCAATGGCCCAGATTCCTATTAAATAGGTCATAGTGCTTTTAATACATGACAAATGTCCTCCTCACACATGACCCAATCTGACAAGCTTTATCCAAATCCCACAAGGCTTCTCACTTGCTCTCTAAACCTGCTCTGTAAGGATGCTGCTGCCAGTTCTGGGCTCAGCTTTGATGCCCTCACATTCCAGCATAGCCCAAACAAACAAATAGCCTGTTGGTTAGAATATGTTATCTAATGAAAGAATTTAGATAAGCAAAAGAAATAATGTATTGGCATCAGGCAAATTCTTTCCATTCTTAACCAAAAAGCCAAGAATGATATTGTAGGTGATTGACATCTCAATTCACCACCATATACACACTTATATGTGTACATTAGTTACTTGTTCTTGGGAAAGGAATGATGTGGCCTAAAACATTGTACAATGACCACAAAAGTGAGAATATAATGAAATACTCAAAGTTTGATCATGGAAAGTAACTTAGTGCTGTGACATGTGGATCCAAAGTGGAATGAAAGAGGAGAAGAAGTTGTATAGAAGTGAGATAATATTTAACAACAAAGTTCAATAACCTTGGTGTTGAAAGGTAATTTCCAGCAACATGCAAAGAATGGTAAAACCAAGTAAGAAAACTTTGTGGGCCCTCTAACAATTCTACTAGCACATAGGAAGTTGTGTCTATCAATTCTAAGAATGGCAAACAAACAAAGCTTGATTCTAGGGAGCTATCCATTTTTATAAATTTAGTCTCTGACGTTTTACTAAAATAATTAGGTTCATTGCAAAGTGGAAATGAGTAAAATCTTAACACACTTACAAATTGATTGCTACATCTCGGAAGTTCCTCGGAAGTGGAAGTTTGGACACACACAAACATTAAACAATCATATATCATCACTATTAACTACCTTTTTCCCCATCAGAAATAAAATAATAAAAGAATACTATGCCACTGAAAGAGGAGTATTGAAAAAAATGGACTGTGGCTTTCTCTTTGTTTTCCATTTGGCAAGTGACAGAAATATGGTGGAATCTCTTCATTGCAAACATAAACAATAGTGTGTGCTTTTCAAAGTTAAGTGATTTGGCATTGGACAATTGCAACAAATTACTGAACCTCCCTTTTAAATATAATTCATCTTTTGAACCAGTAGCATGATTCATTGTCTACATAGTGAAGTAATAAATTGCCACCATATTACTCTGTTTAGCATACCTATGATGGGCTATATTCATGAACGTACTAACCCACCCTCGAGAGTACTAAATTGACCACCTGGTTAACCTAATCAGAAGTCCAGACTTCATAGTTTGACTTGGTGATCAGACTCTTCTCACGAACACACACCAGTGATACAATTAAAAAAAAGATAAGGACAGAGGAAATAAAAGAGAGAGAGAGAGAGAGGCTTTGAATCCTCATCGTTGAGAAGAGGAGGCTGTGAATCACACCGAATGAATTAAAGCAAAGCTCAACTCGATCTTAAGAATGTCAGAGTACCTGGTGCGACTTGGACTGCATCCTCCCAATCCCATCATAGGCAGGGAGAATATTCCCACAGCATTTGGCAAGAGATGCCGCTGTTTCACTTCCGGAAGTCGCAACATCAACTACACCCCCTTCTTTCCACTCTAGAGCTGTGGCGTAATCAGCAGAGCTTCTTGACTCTTCTGCTCGGTTCAATGTTGGTAGGCCTTCCGCTTACGAAGTGTTCCAAACAAACCAATCAGTATGGCAGATTGTTCACCAGGATCGACACTAATAATGCGTAATAGTCTAAACGAAGTTGTTTATTTATATTTATTGATATTATTTAACTTACAGATGTGTTAGAAATGCAGAATATACGGGAGTTCAGTAGTGGTAAGGTAGCGTATACTAATTACAGAGGACCTCATATTAGATAGAGAACCAAACCACAAATAAAACAAAGAGTGATGTCCATCTCGGCTGTCGTGGAGGTTGGGCTTAACGATTTTCGAAGTCTGCACCACATTGGGAACGAGCCAATACTTGTAACCCTGCACACCTGTACAACACCGATGTCGGATGCACTGCACACTTCTCTTTCGAAAACTGGAAAAAAAAAGTTCCAATAAAACTCCCGGTTCTTATTCTTGATTAATCCGGTATATTTTTTTTAAAAGCTAAAGTGTGGGTTCGTCACAGGTTGTGTAGGATGATGTAAAATAGACACACGTTAAAACCGCGTCAGACAAGTGTGAGCAGATTCAGGTCCCATGCGAAAGAAACGATATCCGGAAGAAGCCCACAAACACACAGACACATACAAAGTGGAGGAGCAAAAAGAAACCCTAAGCTCGGAAAGTGCTAGGTCGTAACCCATGTTCCCCTACGTTCTCTTGAGATGGGAACGATGTCCGAGGTTCCCACCGGTTTGAGTCACCTGTTGCGCCCGTTCCCGGTCCAGGGTGGGGAGAGAGTCCCGGGTTATCGTGGGGGCGTCATGCACGATCGTGCTCATCCGACGGGTTCGCATCGCCGAGCTTACGCTAACCCTAGCGTCATGAATAACGCGCTCCTCTTGGGCACGTATAAAAGCTCGTTGTTCCCATAGACGTTCCCACGATGGGGAACAAAAAGCAAGGATGATGTCCGCCTCGGTCTACCAAGTCTAGGCTCTGCCGAGGTTGCCTACTCTGGCAGCTTTCTAGAGTAGCTGGTGACTTGGGGGCATAACAAAGACAAGGGCTAAGCTCATGGAAGGCTGCTGCTGGGGTTCAGCTTCCCAGCCCACCTTTTCTATTAAAATATCCATTAAACACTATTTATACCGTTTTAAAGTAGTATGCTTTTCATGGAGCATTAGTTCGCTTGAACTACTGGGTTTCAAGCTCTAGCAGCGTGTAGTTTTTTTCACGTTTAGTGGAAAGTAAGAACCTATCCCTAGAGGGTGGAGATGTTCGGGAGATTCTTGTAGTCCTCCAGGTAAATGCTTTAAAAGGGTAGCCAAGGAGGGTTCTGATACTACCCCTGGCTTTACTAAAATCAACTCAAAACACACTTCGTTTGCAGGAAGAGAGTGCTGACCTTTGGTATGAACACCTTGCCAACCAGTCAACAGGGTGCTCTCCTGAACTTAGTTGCTCTTGTACGCAGGTTCACCAGGGGTAGCTACCGGAGCCAACCTCATATGACTAAGAGCAAAGAGAATGAAAACGCAAATAAGAGGTGATTTTTAGTTAGGTGAAATGGACGCCTGCTTTATTAAACAATGCTAGAAGCCTCAAGAAATCGTCTTGATTTAACTTTGACGACCGCTTGTCCTCGTAACCACCCTCAGCCAGCACCCCAAGGCACTTCTCCTTGAAAAAAGTATTTCCTTGTTGGGCGCCGTCTTCCTCCTCGACCTCCATTCCGTCACCGTCTGCATTGACATCTACCTCCATACTCTGGTCTTCGCCTAAGTCGCCCAGAATGGATGGATCCACAGCTGGCACACGCGCCTGCAAAGTCCCCGGTTTTAATTTCATTTTATCAAAAGCAAAAATTAAAGCGGAGTTGGTCTCAGATCAAGACCCCGATGCTTGCTACAGTGACCCATCCAATAACTATAACCGGAAAACTTCAAAAAAAGGATAATCCAGCACTTCTCAATAGGCAAGCCGAAGTGATTGATTATATCAAAATCTGCTCTCACGAGTATCCATATCCAGGAAATCATCACTGAGCTGACCATCGATGACACAACTTTAACTTATCCTGTAAAGGTGTACTACACAATAGTGCACCACTAACTTCAAAAACCTACTGTATTGAAGTTGATAGAAATAAGATGATGAAGAAAGAAAGAAACATATAAAAAACAAAAACAAAAAACAAAAACAAAAAACAAAAAAAGCGAGGAAAAGGAGTATTATGAGTGGAAAAGAGTTCAATTTAACTAAGTACCTCTGAACCACCGGCCTCTTGCAAGGCTTGGAAAGTCTTGTAATTTCTCTCGATGAGAGTGAGAACGGATTTCTGTCTAAATATAGACCCCAAAGTCTTGTTCTTCCGATTGAAGCAGAGTCGGATAAGGCCGTCCCATTCCTTGAAATTAATAGGAGGTAAGGGATTACGAGGCTCGATACGAACAACTGAAGAATCAACCTTTGGTGGTGGTCGAAAGTTGTTCTTACCAACCTGAAGTCCACATGAACACGCCCGTCAGTCACACAACAAAGCTATTAAAGTGAAAATTTGAAAAAAAAAAAATCATGATCAACTACTGTAATAACAATCAACAGAAGATATGATCGTACGAGCTGAGCATCTTTTAAAACTAGCTATGAAAGAACTTATCCGCATATTTAATCAACGAGTTCTTTATGACGGGAAGGAGTGCACGCATCAGAGACGTAAAATCTTTTTATTCATATGTAAGAAATAGAAGATCACAAACCTTCAACAGATGAAAGACACGAGCCAATAACTGCGTATTGACTGAAAGACGGCAGAAGAGCGAGTCTCCAGGCTGAGCAACCAAACGCTGCGCAAACTCCTTCTGAAACATAATGACTGCGCAGCGGAAGAGTGGCCGATGCGATAATAGCTTGAAAGTGATTGGCGATGAAATTTGATACGGTACATTAGCAACACACACATCAAAGTAGGGCAGCTCTGTTTTCAATATATCACCTTGAATCACCTGCATATACACAACCATGTATCTTGATTGGGAAGATACAAACATGGAGTATCACCTCATGTGGCAATGACGCAGGACTATGATGAATTCTTTACCCAAAAGTATAGACTAAACCCTAAACCCTAAACCCTTGAATAAAGTGAGAGATGGCCGCCTTCGTGATTGACTACTGTGGGCTCTGAGACGTACACAAACAAGAATATCGGACGATGTACACTATTGTTAAATTGCCTAGAACAAGAACAATCATCACACATACCTGGAGCTTATTTGCATATGGAGTGCCCTGGACACGCCGTGTGACCTCTAACACCATCCGAGGATCAAGCTCTACAGCAACAACTTTCTTACAAACCTCCAGCAGTTTCATTGTCAGATTTCCTGCAAAAACTCATCATCAGCACACCAGGCACGAATCCTAGACAAGGGTGATTAAAGTACCACGAGAGGCTTCTGTCCTACCCTGTATACTACCCTTCTGCACTCAGTATATTGCAAGAATGTTACTTAGACAGACAACTCTAATATGATCGAGAGCAATGCAGTGATTATTGCCGCAATTCTCCATTCATCATGTCTTATGAGATGACTTGTAAGTAAAGAGATGAAAGCAGACTCAATCAACATTCGTAAGACCCCCGACCAGAAACATGACCTGCAGCAACGATGCGGATAGCATTACCTGTTCCAGGACCAATTTCCAGAACAATATCTGTGCTCTTCAGTCCGGCTTTCTGGACTATAGACTGTACCAGAAGTGGATTTTTCAGAATATGCTGCCCCTTGCTCTTCTGAAATTGAATCCCCTGAAACCTCTGTGGAGCAGGTTTCCCCTTCACCGCCTTACCCCCCGCCATTGCTGTGTCGTCCCACCTTTCGTCTATGCCCTGAAACGTAATTAAGAAGGAAATTTTAAGCAGCAGGCGCTTACAGCTGTATGCTCAACATCATGACAAATTCACTCGGCATAGACAAGCAGCAAGACTCAGGAGATCCACTGGGGTCCCAGCCACCAGTCCATACCATCAAACATACGAGCTGCAGCAGAAAAAACATCATCATGTACAGAATAGAACCTGAATTCGTCAGAGTACGAATCCTGAAAGAGTAGAGGAGCCGCAGACCTTTGAAATATGTGGCGAGTCTCCCGAACGCTGATGGAGATGAGATACTTGAGACAAAGATCCTCTTAGCGACTGATACAGAACTCTCACCAGCCCTTTTCCTGAATAAGAACTAGCGGCTGGCAAACACAGACTCATACATGCGATACTTGAATTGGTCGAACCGAAGTTGACACAAAAAATAACGTGATAAGGTCTCGTGCTTCAATTACATTTTGCACCTAATGCTCCAAGTAGGCCTTGCGATGAAAAATATCAGCTAACAAGGTTTGTATTCGAGCCCAAACCACACAGCTTGAACATTCAGATCCAAACTTGTGCGTAGCAGCCGCTCCACAAAGCAATTGATACTACCAAAGCTTATTCCCACTTCAAAAACTGCGACCAATCTCTCACAAATCTGAGACTGTGGGCTAAACCCTTTCCACAGCGTAACACGCCATACCCCAGGAATATCACGGTGCGAAGACATGGAAGGCTCAATTTTAGACCTAACCCTAAATTGGTTGGAGGCATTCTTGTATAGGGTTAGGGCAACCTGTGTGAATATAGGTTCAGGGGATGATGTACTTTTTCTCAATTTACCATCCGAAAGTATCTGTGGACTGGTCTGGCGACAAGCTTCGTTATTGAAGGATTATATTTTAGTTCGTCAGTCTGTTAGCAGTCACTGAGTTGAATCAGAGTTGAATCAGAGTTTTTTTGTCAATTTGCATGGTTTATCCCTGTTTTTCTTCGTCAAATATTGGTACAAGTTTAAAATGGCCGCAGTATCTTGTGGTTCTCTAGATTTTTAGGAATTCGTAAGATTACTTTGGACCTCCTGGAATCTACTGTTACTTGGATCTCCTTCTGGCTAGTTCTCATCTGCAGGTTTCTTTTCTTCACTGCACATGTTTATGCAATAGATTTATCCCAATACGTCTTGGAAATGTGAAACACCGATTCTGGAATTTATTATGTTGTACTGATCCTCGTAGGTCGATTTGCAGTTGTGCAGGTCTGAGATTTGGGCACTACTCCTCGATGGATGCCCACGTACCAGCCCTATTCGGCTTCACATCTTTGGCAATGTGGGGATTGCTCATCTGGGTCTTCCACGCCTTCAATACGTAGGTGTTTTGGGGAAGCAAAGGATAGCTTCAATAGGCTACTAAATCGTGGAGCGGATTACTGGCATTATTGTCGATCACTGTGTACATCATCCTAGCACAACTGCGAGAGGAATCCGATATGACAACTCAGTTGCTTGATCGTGCAATTCTGCAAAAGGCAAGACCTAGCGTGGCAGGAAGCCGGGGGTAAGATTAAGGCACGGCGCAGTCTGCTGAGAGTGCCGATGAGACCGACTTGGTACGGGTGCACGATTCTCATTCTCAGGTACAGGAGGGCTGCTTTTGAATCTTCTGAGGCTAATGGAGTCGTAGCACAAAGTTCCGCAGGAATATCTATAGATACACTCTGTGTGTCATCAACTGCGATTCCATAATCCGTAAATTTTTGCTCTGCATCAGTGCAACCTACTTCAGGATCAATGGCTCAGCAGCAGGCGACGCCGCCCATACAGGCTCCTCTACAAATCAAGGTACCTCGCTGCCTCGCTTTGTTGGAATTCGCTTATGCTGAGTTTTCTATTCTGCAGTGGAAATCCCTTGAACAACGTAGCTTGTACTAGGTTTTAGAAGGTGTGGAGTGCCGTAAAAACATACCCTAATCTGTATAAATTGTGAAATATCTGAGTTCATCGCTTAGATTGCGTCTGAATCCTTGAAGTAGAATAATTGAAGAAATTAACAAGTATATGGTGCCCTCGCCAGCGGCATTGTGCAGCCGTGTCTGATAAGATGGTTTCTAGGAGTTGTGCGTCAGTACATAAGTAAGCATTTTAGGAGTAATGTTTCTACGCTGTCATTGTAAACTTGTGCTTCAATGTGTGAGAGACTTGTATTGTGAGTGAAAAGGCCATGGATTCAGGGACTTCTTTGGTATTAAACCCTGGATATCTGGATTCATAATTAAACTCTTACCAGGTTCTCCAAGTAGAATTAATAAATTGGAGCTGAGCTTAAGTGTCTACCTGTAAGTGTGTTCATTTCGTGATCGAAGAGTTTTTTTTCGAAGAGTTTTTTTTTTTTTTTTTTTTTTTTTTTTTGTCATTATGAATTGTCTTGTTCTCATGTCATATTGCAGCTGCTATTTTAAAATGTTTCTTTAATGAGGGAGACCAACACAATCGATAGTTGATACTTCCAGAAGGATATATGCGACGTGGTTTCTCTGTTAGGCATGACATATAAAAATCAAAGTTTGAAGCTCTTGATTTCTACAACTTGATACTAGGTTCCCTATCAGAAACCTCTACTGTTGACAAACAAACAATATATTACATCTTGGGTTGATTGAGTTGTACCTGCTCTGATTTGATTCATGTTTCGTGTGATTTTATCACCATTGTTGAAAGTTATTTATTGATTCCCAAAAGTTTGCAACTTCAGTGTACGGTTGAAGAACAGTGGTTTTGTTACTTCAGCTGAAAAAGTGAACTTACGGCGTTTATTTTATTTGTGGACAGGATCTGAGACCATCTGTGGCCACCAACATCAACTTAACCTTTATTGTTCTGGAAAAGGGGCCTCTCTCAAGGATTGGTGAGAACGGGCCTTTAGTATCAGTAGCTTTGGTGGCTGATGCAACAGCAGCAGTACATTTGCAGCTTTGGGGACCTGAGTGCGATGCCTTTCAACCGGGCGATATAGTACGTATTACAAATGGAGTGTTCTCCTTTCACAAGACCAATCTTGTGCTGCGGGCAGGGAAGAAAGGACAGTTGGAGAAAATTGGTGAGTTTACCATGGTCTTTTCAGAGAATGTGAACATGAGCAAGTTACAGTGGGTGGCTGATCCTCTCAACCCCAAGTTATGGAACCCGGTGGGCTTCAATCCCCATGCACCCCAAGGCAACCAGTATCATCACGGGGCACTTTTGGGTAATTCACGTGGACCTTTCCACCAGTAAATTGTATTCGAAGTCAGTAGTAAAAGTGGTTGATAAGGTTCGGATCAAAACGCATGAAGTCTGATCTTCGGAGATCTTGTTATTTTAATTTGTTTAAGACTAGCCTGTGAGCATTAAAGAAGAACAGTTGAAGATTGATCGTCAGGTTTTGATGCAAGTGATCGTACAGTAGTTTTCTGTTCATGATCGTCGATGAGGTGTTATTGTTTGCCATCTTACCAGACATGGAACAGATTGCGGATCTCTGGGACCCTTGTAGTAGGTTCGTTTCATGTATTTTATGTTGGTTGATTCCATGTCTTGAATACTGCATAGACGTTCCTGTCAGAATTACATTTATTTGTTTTGTAAGTATGTAGTCACTGTGCTGGTAAAACTGTTCTGTAGTGGAAGCTGCAACTTTTGAGTAATCATTACTCTTCGACAGTTCGGCCCATATTCTAGTGGTTGTAATTAGGGCGTGTTCAAAATCTGTATATAGTATTTGTAAATCGAGTATCTGCCCTCTTTCATTTACTCAAGCATATCATATCAGCAATGCGATTCCAGCTGAGTATATCCATATTCTCAAGCTGGGTACTTGATCACATTCAGTCGTGTCTGGTCAGATTATTCCCAAGAACCAGGGTCAACATTAGTAATGAGAAAATTGAATTGTTGACATTAAGCTTGAAGGTTTCTCAGATCCATACGTGTCAGTGCGCATGTTTGCTTGTAAATATTGAAACAAAACACGAACACTGAGAACCTCAAAAACTCTTCAAGAAGCCGAAGCAATTTCTGTGCAGTGGGCGGTGGTGCCACAGTAAAGCAGGATCTGACTGCTCTCGATCTGCATCGGAGAAGCTACATCGAAAACCACGCTCGCCCATTAAAATAACTCATTCAATCAAATTCAGTATGCAAAGCCCTGTGTTCAAAGAATGTGTTCAAAAATCCCAGAATCTTATAGCTCGTTCTGACCTCTCTGCACCGCATAATATAACTTCAATACTTCCAAATGCAGTTACGCCTTGAAGGCTTCCCCCTGAGATGATGAGATTTTATAGTACAATCCACTCTGCTGTATTAATGTCAAACAATATATATAAAGGAATACTGTATCCACGTATTTGAATCCTCTGCTGCTGTGTAAACAACATGTGCGAATGAGAAAACATTATGAAGAATGGACCCTGAACAAACATTTTTATGACTGTATCCCTCAATTCATTCAAAGTATAATGAATGAATATTGATATCAATATCAAAACTGAAAAACACACATTATATACAACCTGAATTTCAAAATTTAATGGTTCACTTGAATGATTCCAACTGTTTCTTTAAAAACTAATCGTGGCAACTATCTATATATCATTATTTTAGTTGCAGAATGTAATAAACCTGAACACATGATTTGATCAAGATATAAAATCCATTTCATTCGATCGTTCTTTCTTCCAAAGTTTCAATCACCTTCCTTTTTTTAGGGGAGAAATCATAAGGGAATTCTACACACAATTTTTATTTTCTCTTGTTTGGATGCATGCACTTGATTAAAGTCCAAGAGAATGTTAATGACTTCAGAGACAAATTTAGGGTTTGCAGTTTTAGGATTTCAGGTTTTAAGAATTCATGGAGAAGCGCAGTCCAAGAAGCAGTCAAGCAGGCAGACCACTAGTATTCTATAAAAAGGATTTGCCCCCAGTCAAGTTCATGGACCTGGAATTAGGGTTTGTGGGATACTCGTGCACATCGTATTTGTAAAATCTGAGGGCTTTTGAAATTAATCTGTGGGCGGATTGGAGCCGAAATAGAAACAAGGGTGACAAGTTAGGGAATACAAGGAAGCAAGTTGCAGGGAAACAAACTGGGACAAGAATTTAGAAAAATAACAATTTCTTATTTTCTTATTTAATTTTCCACATTTGGACAGGGGAGAGAAGCAGAAGTAAAAAAAAAAATTGCACTGACAACTGATGTTCATGGTGAGGACAAGTCGGTGGAGCTCTGCACCGCCATGCCCTGTGTGGTTCAGGAGCGTCGGAAGTTCACGGCTGCAGATTCCAAGATTGAAGAAAACACAAGTCATCAGGATTCGAATTGGACTCTGTCCACCGCAACAAGCAATTCACTCGATCTGGAAGAACAATTCTCCAGCAGCAACACTTGGTCACAACGGTTTACCCTCCTCATCGACGTCTATGAATAGCACAGCTGCAAATCCTTCACATTTGAGGAGCATCCCAATCGACCCATAATTACACAGTGATTCCCCCTTTGTTTCCTAAAACCTTATAATGGAACGATATTGGGTGACCAATGACCAAGTTGACGATCCTCAGATGTCGTGCGCTTTAAATGCGGTGCGGCAAGTCGGCCCCTCATGATTTGCTGATTAGAAAAAGTAGAATCTTAATGGGAGTAGTGCTGCCAATGCTGCACAAAGCCAAGGGCGTTGTCACGCGTGGGAGCGGGCGACAGGCCAAAGAGTCCATGCTTCCCCACCACTGCCCCGCTAAATGGCGCTCCAAAGAGCCCGGGATGCTGAGCCTCAAAATCTAACCTATTTTTGTCCCGGTCGCAGGCCCCACCGGTCCACACGGTACAGAAGCCAGAGGCATCCGTGCTTGCCACGTAACGGGTTCTTTTAGGAATAATTAATGTAGAAACAAGAAGGATGGGATTTGGCGTGGCTACTCCCTAACACGCCAAATGTAGCGTTGCCAAGCCTGAATCTGGCGGGCCAAGGGTGAAGCAAGCGGCCACGTCATAATTCCAGTTCAGGCTGAATAAGTTGTCCAGTGGTAATGCGCTTGTACAAAACGGTAAGCATGGGGTTAAAAACCCTACAATCGACCTCGGCCGCCACCAACAGCAGCTTCTTGCTTCTTCTTCTTCTGTTGCTTCTTAATCTTCTTAATCTTCTTCTAAAGAATGTTTGTGTGTGCGCAAAATCATGGAATTGCACACACACACACACAAACACAGCTCTGTTATGTCCTTATGCATCGTGCGGGGGAGTTATTAATTTCGCTTTTGTTTTGCTAATTTATCCGCCGTGCTTCGACATTCCCTCCACGCCCTGACACACATACTACTGCGCTGTTCCTCACCCCCACCGGCTTCTTTCCCATACCTTTCCTTTAAGTGGCCTAATTTTCTTTACTGTTCTTACTTTTCTTCGCTTGGGACATGCTTCCTTTCCTCCTTTGAGATCTTGTGTGAGTGTGCGTGTTTTCTTTTTCTTTTTACAGGTGTAGTTGATAATTTATTCCACTTTTGTTATCCTCTTGTATTTATTTATTATTATTGTCTATGTACATGAGAGGAGAACTAAAATTATTTTATGTTTCATCATTCGTGTCAACAATGACATTTTCTATGTTTATTTTTATAGTCTTTTTGCTTTCATTGAATCATTCACTCATAATAAGGTAAAAACTTTTTTTAAAAATTGAAATAGTATATATATATATAAATGCTTTCAAAATATTCTAAAGGTTTGTGTATACACATACACATACCTATGCACAACAAATCATGGACAATAGCATTTATCATAAAGATGTTAAAAGAAGAATTAATATAAGCTTAGATATTTTATTGTTTATTTTTCATGATGGTCTTTTGTTTTTATACACATCAATGCTATTTGTAATTATAGTAATATTGAATAATGTATAGTTGCTAGTGCCAGGTGGCTTTATCAACTACATCATGAACTCTACAACAATGATAATAAATGTTATTGTTATTGTCCATTCTTTCCATTCAGTATACATGTTTTTTTATTTTCCACTAAGATAAAAACCGCATGTGTATTTATATAGGTACATTTTCTTGAGTACTCTAACCTCACTACAAAGCTGCAGTCATATTTCCATTAAGTTTCATCATGTGTTGGCCTTACATTCTTGCTCTTGCCTTCATTAGCATTTGCACAATAGATGGAACACCCACACACTTTTATACATGTCTATGTACACACATAAATAAAAGTTTATAGATTGGAGAAAGCTGCAAATGGATAATGAGTTTCAATGTGTTCCCTGTTGTCTTTAAGAGAGCTGGTACTGGGTCCCGAGGTGTTCCCATGTGTTCCCTACTATAATATGAGTCACATGGATTAAGGTTTTGGTCTCAAGAGAGTCCAAGATTGTTGACCTAGACAATATTTTTAGGAATTCAAGATGATTTTTTTTTTAAATTTTGTACTTTTTAATTACTATGGTTTTTGATTACTTTTCGAATACAAGAGTTGATTTTACAGAAATCAAAATTTGTAAGTAAATTGGAACTTTGATCAATCAACCTTGAAGAGATACTTTCATGAATTTCTGTAGAAACAAAGTATATGCTTCATTCTTAGTTTATCATGTTTAATAAATATTTATAACACTTTATTATTTCAAACTTTTTATTTTATTTTATTTTTTCTTCTTGATTGTTTTAAAGAAACCCATATAAGGAGAATACATGTTTTTAAAGCATGTAATGCTAGTGAAGTGTTATATATATTAATATATATATATATATATTAATATAAAGGAATATTAACCAATCCACCACTTGAAGGCTCAAACACCCAAGACTTCTTTTGGCCACTCCAAACAATATGTACTAAGTACTAGCATCCCACCAGCATGAGGATGTCCAAAGTTGTTTGTTGGATCAATGGACATGTCACTTAGACTAGAAAATCCTCTATTGCAAAGGAACCAAGTCACGTGGTGGGTCAATTTAATAATCTCTTATACATAAACATGCACACACATATGCATATACAGATACACTCTGTATGCATATATATATATATATATATATATATTGGCACATTAGAATTTGATGAAAAAATATTTTGATGTCAATGATTTAATTAAAAAATAGTGAAAACAGAGGAGGTAATGTGGAACAATAAAATAATAATAATAATAATAAATGAGGCAGATTAAATTAACAGTACATGTTGAACACTATATTTGTAAAAAGGATGAAGCTCAAGATGAAAAATTCAGGATGAATTTTACATAGATGTAATTATTGATTATAAAATCATTAATTTTTTTAAAACTTCTTGGCTAGAATTATTGAGCAATTCAATGTTGATTAAATTGGTTTTTGAATGTAAGAACGACGTTTTTAATAATAGAACTATGAAAATATATTCACTTTTCATTGGCAAACATTTTATAACATTTGTATACCAACTGCAGAATAAAGTATGTATTTATGAAAATGAAGAAATGTGGTGGAAAACTTAGTAAACAAAACAGTATCATTGTTTATGTGAAACCGTGTTAAAAGAAATGTAATAAAAAATCTGAAGTTTTTTTTAGAAATTAAGTGAATAGGAAAGTAAACAACTACTCATTGGCCTCCCATACTATGTAGTTCAATAAAGAAATAAATAAAAGAAAATGTGTGTATGCTGATTGGGCTTTCATGAAATAAGTTATTAATACAAAATAATTATCGTATATTTTAATTTTAAAAAATTAACTTGGCATCAACATATGTTTATGTCATTTTGCAAGTACCCTCTTGTTCTAATTCCAGCTCTAAATCACTTACTGTAAAATCCTCAATCAAGCCATGGATGTAGATCTCCACTCATACCACTTCTTAACTAACGAACTATATTTTGCAATAAGTTCAAAACATTTTTATATTTAAAAAAAAAAAAAAAAAAAAAAAAAAAAAAGTGCATATAACGAGAAGAGGCATCTTTCATAACATAAAATTTTTCTTTCAAAAATAAACAAATTATGAAACATCAATAACTGGTGGATCGTCACATTCAAATTGCGAAGTGGAAATCATTCCTTGAGTTATTTAAGCATACTTGCGAAAGCACAAAGGTAGGTATGAGACAAGAACTTGCTAAATTTGGGAGAGGCCCATAGCCTGGTTCCACGCACGGTCACATGCCCGGTTCTCATCGTTGTGCGAGAATGATAAACACGGCGCTTGCCGATGCGGAGGTTTCAGATTGAAGCACCGAAGTTGACCGTGAAATTGAATGCAGTTTTTTTGATACTAGCTTGGCCTTTGATTGCGCAGCCGACTTTTGAGCGGGTTAGGTCGGAGCCTGTAAGATGGAAAATAGCAGTGCATGAATCTTGTGAGGCATGAAGAGCAGCCTGAGCGACTGGCATGAGTCGAGGGATCACGAGCGAAGATTAGTAATGCGATGCCAAAATAGGCAACATCGCTTCACAGATAACTGAAGGTCGATCGCGCGCACCTTGCAGTCTAGCTCAAACGCAGTCCCACCATATTTGGATTTGGCTGGTAGCATATTCAGAGGTAGCAACGGGCGCGCCTGGATTCAGCCACGCCTTCTAGCAACAGACAAGCGATGCACGGGACCGGGAGGAGAATATGTGGGGATCGGCAAAGAGTCTCTCTGATCGGTATCATTCTCCTCGGCTCGATCCTACCGATGTCGAAAAGTTGAACCCAGTTTTTCCGCTTCGAACATGGGTTTCACTCCGCAGCCTCCACCCGGCACAGACAACCCTCAGCAGACGCTCGCAGCAACAACCGCCGCAGGTAGAATTGCATCAATGGGAAAGCCTGGCCAGCCACGATCCAAGTCGCGCTTGCCATGTGCGGGAGGCCGCTCGGTGTGGAACGGACCACTTGCGGTCA
This sequence comes from Physcomitrellopsis africana, assembly GCA_036785485.1. Classification (NCBI taxonomy): domain Eukaryota; kingdom Viridiplantae; phylum Streptophyta; class Bryopsida; order Funariales; family Funariaceae; genus Physcomitrellopsis; species Physcomitrellopsis africana. The sequence continues at coordinate 234,416 of JAWRVF010000351.1, read as the reverse complement.
AGCGTGTCTAAACATTGCAGTCCACGCTCGATGGTGTTGCCCGCTTGTTCTTTTCTTCCTGTGGGAATGATGGGTCGACATTCAAAGCAAAAACTTAAAATTAGATGCTGTTATATAATTTTGGAACAATTGGACCATATCTGCTTTGAGTTTTCGAAAAAGTATGATTAGTTAACACGACGATGCATACCTTTACTGCAAAATGCTATTCCCAACTGTAATAAAAATACAATGTTCGGTAACTCCCATCTTTGTGATAAAAAGAAGGTTAGGATGAACATCATCAATCAGATTTTGGTGGCATATGAGCATAAAGTTGTTGAGTTGGGGTTAAAATTGTCATAGATACGATTTCACATTTTCAACTAGAGTGCACTGTATTTTGGTAACAACAGTTAATACTGTGCAACATTTTCTAATAGAATGACTTTCATTAAGTAACATAAACGCGTCGTGATCCATTCTTTCAGATGTACCCCATCATTGTAATCAAATTAGCCATCAATTTTATAGTGTGGTCATCACAACCATTCTAGCACCATTCGCTGTGATTATCAAGTAGGAGGTTTGTTGAATAGATTGCATATTGTCATCATTCTTGGGTATACAAATCTGATAGCATGCCATGCACAATCCACTGTTTTTAAAACGTAGATATATTTCGTTGAAGTGAAAGAAAAAAAATTGTATCTTATTGACATCGTTTAGCTTAAAAAGCAAGCCACGGGCTATCTAGATAACTGCGGCAGTCGGCGGGATCTCCAGCATGGCTGCCCCCAGAAAAAGCAAGAATAGAGGCGGTCGCTGCAGCAACATAGTCGAGGGATAAATCCACTGATGATTTTGTCGTGGGCTTTGGAGAAGGGAGGAAATGTCAGGTACTTACCTGCAAAGTGAAAAATCTCACATCCACTGTTCCACCTGACACACACTGCAACCGGACCTAGAACCCCTTACATAGTCACTTCAGGTGATAGGTGCGTGTGAGGAGTTGCAGGTGACTCATTCACTACTTGGCCGAAAACAGCATTCCTTCTCAGAACTCCTAACACCCTCACTCGTGTCCTCATTCTCTCTCTCTCTGCCTGCGGCCTCGAAGTGGTACAATCCCGTCGCAGTTTATATACCCACGACATTTACGGGCATGTTACTGGTTTTTTATGCTTCCATTCTTCGCACAGATATTGTTGCAATTGCACAGACAACCCAGCTAGCTGCACTATTTATGTTGTGTTGACGGAAGACTAGTTATAGCGGGAGGGAGACGGGACGTAGAGGTTGATAATGGTGGGACGTTCACCGCCGTGACTAGAGCTGTGTCTGCTTTAAGAGGACATGTTTGAATCACTCTGAAAATCATTAAGAGTAGTGGTTACGCCGATTAAAGGTAGAGGTTATTGCATGGTGACGTTGGTGATGGTGACACGATTTAGAGATGGAATTATGATGTGAGCTTAGATAGTCGGCCTGTTGCTGTCTCAAGCGAGTCGGAACGAGACGCGAGTGCTGGTACAGATTGTAAGCGAACCTGCAGGGTCAAGCTGCTGCGTTGTGGTGGCAAATACAGGTGAGAGGTATTAAGAGAAACGGCGCCCGCTTGCAGCAGCTCTTCCTATCTCGACAAGCAACGTAGGGAGGAGAATTTTGCGGTGGAAAGTGAAGAACTATATCTATAAGCCTAGATGACTCTTCACAGATCTGCACAACAGTGCAACTTACCTCTCATCAACGGATCTCAAGCTACCATTCAGTCGTTGTACTTTAGATGCTCGTAAACAATCACGTTTTGACGTTGTACTACTCCCTGTACACTGCCGGTGCAGAAGTCCTGAGGTTTTGGAGCAGCCCGGAGTACAAACCCATGCGACGAGACAGACGTGACATTCCAAAAGGTTTTCGTGCACCGTTGAATGTTGGCGATATTCTGCGAGAAAATTCTGAGAGGGCTTTACAGTGCCTAGTCTTTAAGGCAAGCGTAATCGTACACCAGAGCTCGTGTACATTGAACCATCAACTACGGCTTTTGGACCATCGCCCGCTTGCAGTTCGAGCAGATTCTGAGAGAGCGAAGGTGGGAACTGCAAACCGGGTGTTGTAAATGTTGCCTCCTAGCTCCTGACAAAGTCTACGAAGTCGGCTTCGCAACTTACAATCATGCACTCCGATTGCCTGATCTCTTCTTAAACTTAGGTTCGTCTGTCCGAATTCATTTCAGCCGAGCTCATGCCACACCACCTACATTGTGAATCCCTGACCAACGCTTGCCGACTTACAAGGCTTTTCGCTGCGAGAGATCTCCTGCACACATCGTCCTGCAATCTCGTGTCTTGGCGTTTTGCAGAGCTCGCGTTACGAGGATTGAGCAGAAGAAAAGACATTGCAGACATATATGGATTCGAGACCTGGGTTACCGCCTGTGAACCCCATGCTCCTGCAACACATTCTGCGTGGTTTGTGCACCGACTTGCAATGGGTTTATGCTGTTTTCTGGCGCATCTTGCCACGCAATTACCCCCCACCTCAGTGCGTTCCTTCAACCTTGATCGAATTCTAGCTCTGAGCATTGCACTTGCAGATTATTTTCTGCAGGTCCTGGTTCAGTAGCATGTGATGGTCTGTTGTAAGTAATCGTTATGTTGAGTCTCCCCTTCGACACGCTTTTAGACAGCTGCAGAATCCAGTGTCTTGTTCAACAAACTTAGTCAGAAGCTTACGCCATACGGAGCTTCAAGCAGTGTAGTCTACTTCGCTGCCAACTTTGACTGTTGACGACCTAAGGCCATGCACTATCCCAAGCACTGCAGTTCTACAGATGAACCTTTCTAGTGAGACGTTGCTAATAATAAACTGCTGACAGTCGGTCTCTGTCAATAAGCTTGAAATGCGATTAAATTGTCTATGCTGTTGAGGACAATTCTGATTTAAACTGATAATCTTTCGTTACAGATGGGACCCAGAGGGCAGCATCATGGACAGATCCAAGGCTAACAAACGCAATTGGTATGACTGAACTGATCGCCTTTGTTGATAGTCAGACCCTTATAGGGCTTGTGCATGATCAGTCAAATGAAGGTGAATTTAAGGAGTGCTGAGCAACGTGTGACCACAAACAAAAGGTGCAAGGAGCTTTGCTTCCGAGTAGAGTCGAATAGCTGCATTATGTTTTATCTAGGTTAGATTTGTGCAGGATTTTGGTGTGGGAGGATGGGTTTTGCAACTTCTCCGCTTGCGCTGGGCCAGGCTGCGACTCCAGGGCCGGAAGCTCCTCATTTTTGTCTGTGCGACAGTCGCCGAGCAACGATGGAAATTCTGAAGCCATGAATCCGGAGCTCTTCTTCAAGATGTCACATGAAGTCTACAACTATGGCGAAGGGTACAACTTTCAGCCGCTACGCTCCGCTTCAGCATCTATAGCCTCAGAATCTCTTGTGACTTGTTCTTGCGACCAAACACTTTGCATGCGATCGGACACGCGACTGCTTGGCCACTAATGCTCAATTGTTTGCAGCTTAATGGGCAAAGTAGCTGTAGAAAATAGCCACAAGTGGGTGCACCGTGAGCCCCTGGAGAACGAGACGAGCTTTCTGTCTCCCTGGCAAACCTCCCTGGACCCTGTGAGCTCCGCTATCCCATCCCAATACTCGTCAACTTTCGCTACATCGTTGTTTCTGGTCTTCTACTAAGCATCGGGACATTACTTTTTGCAGCATCCGCGCACATGGGAGGCGCATTTCAAGTCCGGAATCCAGACGATCGCAGTGGTTGCTGTGCAAGAGGGTGTGCTTCAGCTGGGATCCACAAGCAAGGTGATTTTCATCTCCAAACTTTATTTCTCCAGATCATTCGGATAAGTGGGTCATTCGCTGTAACTACATGCACCGATATCAAACCTCTGACACGTTTAGAATGGATTTGGGCAGATCGTGGAGGATTTGAACTTCGTGCTCTACATGCAACGGAAGTTCAACTTCTTATACTCCATCCCTGGTGGGTTTGTGCCTACTTCGATGGCATCCGGCGGCAGTAGACCAACAAACGGTTTGCCATTAGACGGCGGCCATAGCTATGGTCAATTAAGCCGGAGATCCATCGACCAATTCCTGCAACCATGGGTGCGACCTCGTGATATATGGCGGCCAACGACGATCACCACCGTCGCAGGTATGAAGAGGCCCTCGGAGCACGTGGAGCCTCTTAATGTGACAGAGTATTCATATCTCGACGGCTGCGGCTTCGAACAATGTCGGCCGGAGTGTCCGTCCTCTCCGAAAGCTCTCAACACGGGCCACACTAGTACTCTGCTCTCGATCAGCTCCTCTGTGCCGGCCGTGGTGCCATCCATGTCAAGCCTCCACGCGCTGTTGTCAAAGCTTCCAAGCGTGAAAACTCTGGAAGCTGAGAATGAAACCTCTAGACTGCTCACAAGCTGCGCACTTCCGAGCAATGGACTTGAAGGGAATTTTACGTGTGATCTGCCGCCGATGCCTCAATCGGTGAGCAAGATACCCCCGGAGAGAGCACAAGCCAAGGAGGCAATATCAGCTGGCAAGAGGGTGGTGATCAAAGGCGAGCTGATGGACAGCGGCATTGTGATGAGCCCTCCCAATTCAGGGTCGGATTTGACACACTCGACTGTGGGCGAAGATATGGAGGAGCAACAGAACCAAAGCACGATGGCAAGGGAGAATTACTTGTACGCCAATTCGACGTTCCTAGAGACATTTGATAAACTCAACGGATACGAGACTCCGGAATCGCTAGACAATGGCGACTCCAGTTACAGTTCGTTCCTGAATGAGATATGCAGTTGATAGGAGCTTCGAGTGCCTGCAACCGCCATGACCTGAACAATCTAGATAAACTCGAAGGTGTCGATAATCGATGACTGGGAAGAAGATTGTTCGGTCTGCGACAAGGACCATGCAGCTCGCAGCCTCGAGTGTAACCAGTGCACATTTCTTGGAGGGGAATTACGGTAGAACTGGGATTCATTGTGCAGCTTAAGGTAGACTATGACACCATCAGTAGATAGCGTTAATTTCGTTTCAGTGTGTGCGAGTGTGCATGTCAAAACTTGAATCAATGTTCGATCTTCTTGCCCAAGGCTGAAAGTAAATAGCTCGTATTATTGCCTATCTCTAAATTCTCGGTGGAATTCCAGTAGTCCACACTGGTTGCAACGCATCATTGTATTCTGTCACTCTTGACGTAAATGGTATTGTTCGTAGTTAGAATTCACCTGCATTGGTAGTAAGATAATTACATGACCAGCTACAGCGCCCAATGTTTCAACCATGAAGCAAAGCAGTGGCTTCTGCTTCACGCAGCATATAGCATCATTAAATCAGTCACAAAAGTTGAAGACCCCCACTAAAGATAGTCGTGAAAAAGCATGTAGAATAATGCTGCGGCAGTAGAATAAATCAAACTCTTTGAATCCAATCCTCACAAGATAGTCGTTTGACTTCACTTGATCCGTAACACATGTTAGCCGAGAAGAGTCATCCAAGGAGGGTCTACACGATAAACCTAGGATTACCTGCGTGTGTCAAGCTCTCTATTTAATAGTAATTTTAGCTCGAGGTTTCACCAATAATAACTTTTGTAAGAAATTTCATCGGAGCTTTGAAACACACATTGCATGACTGTTTTTTAATAACAATTTCATTGTTATGCTTAGGTAACTTGCTGGGGGCTAGACGACAGCCATGGTCTATGTTGAATAAACTAAGAAAACTTTTAAGCTTGGAAAGTCATTTTCCACATGAAGTAACATAATTATTATAAACCCTTCGGGGTTTCAGTAGGGGCTCCGCTATTGAACCACGACAGAACCTTACGTTCTGTGACACGCGTTCAGTTTTTTTTAACAATAGGCGAGCTATAGATCTCGCCCGTGTCTTAAGAACACAAAAGCCCGGAACACCAAGCCGCACGCCGCCAAGATGCAAAGGCAAGGCAGGCTCCGAAATTACAGCCGACTTTTGGCTCCTTTCTTGGGATATGTGTCCCTTCAGTATCTGTTAGGCGGCATTAAACTACTCTCACCTCTTCGGAGTATGCCCATAACAAGATGTATACTAAAATTAACTTGGACCAGCAGATCCACAGCAGTTTATAGTCAGCTCCCTTTAGAAACGGATGCCCGGTTTCGTACAAAGTGTCCTAGAGCGGGTGCAGTATTGGTGGACCATGCCTCCACCTTTTCAGCGGTGGGCGCATATGATATTTATATCTAGCTTAGATAAGGGTGCAGACAGGCGATGCCTTTTGCTTCAGGTAACATGTTTTACGAAAATTGATAAGCAAGACGAAATTATTTACTGTGCTTAGGTAAACAAATTTCCTGTCGCTGAGTCAGGCCTATTGGGGATTTCGTTTGAGCAGCATAATGCCATGTGTTTTAAAAATCTGGTTAGATTTGCTCTCCAGGTTTATGAGAATTACACGTAACTTCTTAGCAGTTGACACTTAAAAACTCATCAGTTGTGGAGTTGCAACACGACTATGGCTTTTTGATTTTCTTAGCCTATGAAGTCGATGCTGCTTGTAGTTCAGGATCAGATGGATGCCCCTCCATCGATTCTCTGTATGGTTAAGAAAAAACCGTTTCAATCTAATCCACATCAAACTGAACTGCAAAGTCAGAGCATCAGACCCCCTCGATAACAACGTCCCTGCGATATCAAGTAATCTTAGGGCCTGCGTTTCCCGCATGGCATGAGCTGGATATCCAGAAGGTGCGTGAACTACAAAAATGAAGGTTATGAAAGGAAGAACTGATTCTCGGGGAGAAGGTAGTGGCGGAGAGGACCAATCTATGCTTCGGCGCGCGTCGCAACGAGATGAGGATGAATCAGTTCTCTGGTCGGAAACCAACTAGGCGTAGCCGCGATCGCACCCCATCACGACTAAGATCTGAGTCCACCACAAGTTTTATCCCAAAGCTTGTGTCGACATTCCCAGACCCACCAGGGATCACAAGACCACCAGTCCAGCGACGCGTCACGCAGCTCACCCAGAACCTGCAGGAGATACACCAGATTCAGGGTTCTGCCATTGCACAGGAATCTGCAACCATTTCTGTCCACCAAAAGCAACAAAAACAAAACAAAACAAAACAAAAACAAAAACAAAAACAAAAAAAAAAAAAAAAAAAAAACACCCACATCGAAGCGCAAAGAAAAACATTCCAACGTTGATTCCGCCAAGCTTATTCTCTGCATCTGATCACGGTTCCAGACCCACACCACTTTCAACCTGCACCTTTCGAACCGTCAGTATCTCCGTTTTTCCGTGCTCATGAATCTGAGACTGGTGCCTGTTTCTAGATATATATCTCGACTTGTTTACTCCCTGCTTCCTCGGATAAAGCCAACCTCTTCGCCACATATCAGTCAGCACACCAGCGTCGTTTTGCTTCTTTATATATTTTATGTATATTTTATGTATTGACGGATATGGAAACTCCCAAATATGGTCCACCGAAGAGTGCCAGCTGATCCAGGATTCTTCCTTGAAAGTTGATGTGCCGAAATACATATGTTTCCGATGTATGTGAGAAGAGTTGCAGCCTCTTCTTCTTCTAGTTTTTCAGAAAACAGGCTTGCGAAGTAAGCAATCTGGGTGCCATGCACTGCCTTGGCCCCACCTCCAGATACTCCCCTGCCAGGGTGTGGTATTTGGTGGAGCCCATTTATATTAATCTCTTTTTGGATTCAGGACACTTTGTTGAAAAAAATAGTGTTGGAATAGTACTGGATTTACGTGGATGTGCATGTACATGAGTGTGTCTGAGTGAGTTTGAGTGTGTGTGTGTGTGTGTGTGTGTGTGTTTTAATTCTGTCTGTTTTAATGCCATGGAAATTGTTGCTTGGTTGATGTGGTTATTAATAGACAGACGTGTTCGTGTATTGAATGATGAAGAAATATGGTTAGTGTCCTTGTAATGGGAAATGGAAGTCTTGTGTTGTGCCCAACATGCTTTGTAAGTTAATACTTGGTGATGCATTTATTGCGACTATAAGTGATAGTGTTTTTTTTTTTTTTTTTTTTTTTGGCGGTTTTAGTTTATTTAGATATTTATGTTATTTATTTCCCCACCATGGTTGATCTTGTTGTTATTGACATCATACACACAGAGTGTTCTCAAAAATGCTTAATGAACCTAAAACATACTGAGACAAATATTGTCAAGGTGTGCAAACCACACAATTTTAATTTATTATCTCATGATTTATTTTCCAAAGAAAATTAGTATTTCAAGTGTAGGGTGAATGCCCACAAGGGCACTTCTCGTTCCACTTCTCAGTCTACCAACTTTTCCTTTTTTTCCTTTTTTATTATTTTATTGTAATGAAATAGAAAGGTGGCTATGATTTTCTTTTTATGTGTCTTGTAGGAAAAGACATGAACCTAAATTGAAAACAAACACATTCAATGTATTACTATCTTAAGAATGGATTAGAATATTATTAATATGTTTTAAAAAATAGAAGATAAGCACAACAAATGTACCTGAGTTTGAATGGGCAAGGGTAGTCACGAGGAGTGAATAGAAGGACACAATAGAGGTCAAGGCAAAGCTCCATCCCAATGTCAATGTCACAGTTGAGTGTCACAATTGAATGAATGAGCATGTTTGCAATAAACAATGAGTCAAAGCTCAAGTTGAAGAGGCATTTGTCCCATGGACTCGGCACCAATGAGGACACTCAACTTTCTATTCCCCACCAACTCATTAAGTCAGATGTTTGCTACTTCTGTGAGTAAGTACACAAACTACACATTCTTAATCAATGAGTTATTTATATATTAATGCTTAAATGAATGATGGGCCCAAATGAGAGTTTAGCCTGATTATGATTGTCTCAGAGTTTCACATTGTATTAGCAAACACCTCTTTGTTGAAAACAAATCTCACTTTGTACCAGTCAAAGACTACTTTGATGAAAGCTTAGTTATTATTATCTTCTTCTTCTTTTATTATAATTATAATTATTCTACCCTCTATATATATATATATATAGATATTATATCAAAATTAAGCATTTATTATTATTTTATTTTTAATTTTACTTTAAGATACTTTGTGAATGTCTAAGGGTTCATTGTTAAATACCATGATTGAATTACCACAAACAAATATCACAATTTTGTAAGAAAAAAACATGCAATTTTGTCATTGTAACATCATTTCTATTCTACAAAAATATCCCAAATTTATGTATATATATATGATTTTGATAAAAGAAAAGAAAAGAAATATTTTTATTATGTTTGATGTTATTTTATGTAATATTACAAAAAAACTTACTTTAGTATTAATATGTGGTAATAGAAATTTAGTATTAATGTATGGTAATTTTTATATATGCAATATGTAGTATGGATTTTTAAATTTTTTATTAATGTGATTTCAATCAAATTAACTTAAGAATACCCCCATCATATATCTCCGATACTATATCTAAAGAGAATATTAGAGATAATTTTGAAACAAAACAAAGAAATGATCTTGGTGAATTAAAAAATTCCAAATAGATATGGAAATAAAGTTCAAGTTAATAAAATATGCAAGTGACTGAAATTTAAAAGATGTTTTAGAATCAAAACTAGATGTAAAGAAATTTTAAATTTAATGCTTATAACAAAAATGATCTGTCTAAAATTCAAGTGTAATAAAACTGCTAAAGAATGAAATTTTTGAGGAGAAGGTGTATCAAAAATAGAATTAATAGAAATAAATTAAACATTATGAAGATCTTTGTAAAACTCTCAAATTCAACCATAATAAGTTTCTAAATGGTGATCTTAATGTATGAATAAAGATACTTGGAAATAAATTTTGTGTTGATCAAATCTATTAAAGGAAAATAGTTAGAAAAAATATAGATTATTTTAAAAAAAATAATAAGCAACCAAAACCCATTTTAAATTACTAAGAATATACTGAACATTTGAACTAAAATTTCAAAAGCATTAACAGTTGTATTGAATTTAAAGACTTAAATTGCTTTTATAAAGCTCATTAAAAGGATGGAAGTCAATTTTTCCTATTGTGAAGCTCTTGAAGTGAATTAATATAAGTTTCATGAATACCACTATGAAGTTGTTTATAAAAATTGCATTTAATTTTTATTTTATGGATATATTTTTAAAAAATCTTACCTGTATTCATTATCATTCATATATTCATGTGACAATAATTTTGCACTTTAGATATAGAATGAATATTTTTGTACTAAAATTTTCTATCCGAAAGCTGAAAATAAGATAATCATAGATGTACTTATTTATTCCAAATACATTTTAAAGATTAAGTATTCTAATTTTTGACATTAAACAACAAAATTATATTTCAAAAAAGGGGCTTGAGTAAATACAGTAGAGATTCTATAACAAATGCTAATGAAAGTACAAAGAATGCATAAAAAGTAATCAAATTATATTGTGTATTATGAGAAACATTATTGAACTGGCAAATGATACAAAATGGCTTTTCAAGGGAGAAACCGAGGATACTCTTTAGTATGTTATAAAAAAATAGTTAGTTAAATATATGTAAGTATGTATAAATATATTAGTTAGTTAAATATGTGTAAGTATGTATAAATAAATATATATATATATATATATATATTCTCATAGCTACACTACTTAGAGGGTGATTTTAGATGAAGAAGTGCTTGCAATAATACATGCTAATCTTCTATTTTTTCTACAAATGTCGTGCTGCAAATTTTGATGTAATAATAAAAATTACAGTAACCCTGAAGTGTGTGATGCTGCATTTACAAAATTTATATTTTATACATATATATATATATATATATATATAATACCAACATTAAAGTTATAAAATTTAATTTTAAAAAATCAAAAATAATGAATATGATGAAAGATGTTCTATATAATGTGGGAATACAATTCTTTATTTTTTAAAATGGTAGACATTAGAATTGAGCTAACATTTTGAATGAATGTTGTAAACTAGTGTATATTAAAAATAATATATATATATATATATATATATATATAAATTTGTAATGTTTAAACTTTTTAAAGACAAATACATTGATATACAAGATTTCAATGAATATTAGAAAAACAATACAAAACATATAAAATTTACTATCAGTCATATCTCATTTATAGAAATGGTAGCCATTTTGTAAAATTACACGAAATTATCCAGAATTGCATGTTTTAATATGGATTTAAATTATATGGTAGTAAACCAATGTGTAACAAAGGCCATTTGATTTAACCAATGGATGACAATTTTTAAACTTATTTAACTGGATGTATTATCTATTATGCATAACAATTAAGAATAAATAATTATTGTTGCAAATAATTCCAAACACTGTTTTTTCACAATATGCTTGTTATTCCTTAAAGAATGTGCAATGGTCTATAGTATTTGCATAAAACAATAGCCTGATAGAGAATGCCAAATCTTCATTGCACAGATCACACCTTGTGTGACAGAAACTTGTAAAAAATGTTCATTTTATAAAGCTTGCATTCCTTCACTATTTTCAGAACGAAATATAAAGTCTCAGGTATGTCTTTAATGCATGCTAAGCATGTAAACTGTGGAAACAAACGCACGGAATCATGATTCATGTTGTGATAACGACTGAAGTGAGGGCAACAATTCAGACAGAAGTATTAAGATTTCAGCATGATTGAATGAACAAATTTTTTAGAACAAGCTATCTGAAGAGCAAAAGCGTACGATGAACCACAATTCAATACCCTTATCAAGTAAGTCAGATATGTCTTCAGACATGGTACTGAGCGAATGCAAACTTTGTGGTGCAACACTGTGATGAAGCTGTGCATCATAACATACACAATTTCCAGAACAGAGATGTTGATAACACTCAAATATGAGCATTGAAAAGAAGCGAACATATCTTAATTACATGAAAGTGAACAAACCCAGTGCGCGAAGGTGATACGAGACGAGACTTGGGAATGATTGGCCGTCGGTAAGATCATTCGAACGTAGACTAATAAGCACTAAAAAATAAATTAAAATCTGCATGCATAGTATAGAGAACTACCCAAAGCCCGATTGCAAAAAAGTGGGCTCTTTTCAATGGATGTGACAACACACGAACTCCTCAAACGCTTTCACGTGAATAGAGCTCCTATACAAAACTGGAAGTGGAATATCCAGAGTATGTAATTCAAAGATCTCAGCAATCTAATCCTAATCTTAACTGTAGCAGCAATAATGGAATCATGAATAGTTAAAACACAGTAGGCCAGCAAATTTTTCCAGGTAAGACTTGACTTCAAGTGGAACTGGAAAATGTTAAGCAACCTGAAAGTCAGAATCCAGCATACTCGACTACACAAAGTCAACATAAGTAATCTTTGAAGCACAGCATACCAAAAAATATCCTAAAGAGCGAAAAAGAAAACCACATCTGATAGCTGTAGTCATGATACATGTTGCAGTGAAAGAGTTGTACCATACAGAAGTTTGAGACAGTGAATGTACAGACTCACGGAAAATCCAGCGCATCCTCTTGCATGTCTTGCATCACTGCACTTCATTATGACATTTCTGGGAAGCTATAACCATCAAAAGATGGCTTGCGATTCAAGTTTATAAGACTTTTGAGGAATTAGTTTGCTAACGAAGCAAAAATCTATCAACACATATGTCTATACATTTGTCTATACATTGTCAACCTGGAGCAGCTAACAACGGAACCAATTTCGCAATATAGCTCATCACAAATGCATACAAGTAGCAGTCCAACCACAATCATGAAAATGACGCCAGAAGAAGAAAAAACAAAATAAAAACAAAAAAAAAATTAGTTGAGAAAGCATGCTTTTCGGAGCACAACCTTGCATCTGTTCAAACAATAACACAGCATATCGCATGCTCGGCCAGGCAACCCTGTTTGCTTCGACAACCAAAACATTTCTTACGAAAACATTCAACAATGATTGGAGTTTCATCTCCACTGTGCCAATACGAATTGCGAATAAGAAACAAAATCGTTTTTTTGGTATAATTCTTGTCGAGCTATGTCTTCCAACCCTCGGTAGAAATTCGGAGAGCAGAAAATTAGACGATCCAACCCAAATTGCTGCGACGGAAAATATCAAACTGAAGCATTCCAATGAGTCAAATATTACAGTGTTGGACACGACAAGAACGTAATACGGAGAGCTCTTGTCGCAAGCGCTGCTTTTCGAGGTGCTTTCTGCTTATCCTCCACACAACTCCGCATTATCTTCTTTTCATTACTAGCTTCTAAAATTTCCTCAACGACATCAAATTCGTTTTCCCCTTATTCTTCCATGAACTAATTTTGCGTTCTCACCTTTATATTACTCAGCTTTTCTTCTTCGAATATTTCAAAATTTCCTTACCCTCTGGTTGCGAAAACCGTGAAAATTCAATCTTCAATGGCACGTCAGGAAGAGATTGATATTCTGACAGACTTCCAAGGTCTTCAGAAAAAGAATCAAAACTCAGATGTTAGTCCACTTCTTTAGAATCTACTGCGCTACACCTTCAATGACTGTCTGCACATCCTTTAAAACGTCCTCCCGCGGTCGCGATACCCAGGCCACTTCAACAACCCTGCAAGTACTCCGCTCACATACACGAGGGTCGAATTCAAAGAATCCGTAATCAGACGTGTCCACAGCGTCCGCGTAAGGTTCTCGGGAATAATACTTCTTCTTTCTTCTTGCTCTTACAAAAGCTAAAACACGATCGTCTCCAAAAAAAAACAAAAAAACAAAAAACACACATCATATGACCCCCATAGCTTCCGTTTCGTGTCAAATGCAAAGCAATCCGTCTTCAAGTTCGGCTGCGGAACAACCCCTAGTTCCTAATCCTCTCCTTCGTCACCTACTCATCCAACTTCTGCTTAGAACGCTATCTGTCCCTCGTAATCAACCACACTTCTTGGGTTGCATCCGACTGGCACAGTGGGTGCGGAAGCAAAATACGATATGGGATCGTCCTATATCTTCTCAGACACCTACTTTATCGCCACAGCAACACAGAACAACTCATTTTCCCACACCTGCGCTGCTGCTACTGCTTTTGCTGCGCCCAGCTCCGCTTCCGCAGCGCATCCACAGCGGCACTGCCAGTGAATCACCTCACAGACAAGCAGGAACATTGAACCCAGTATTCGAGAACCCAAAACCTTCGCAAGAGTCAGGCTGCATTGCCATCGCCAGCGATGATCGGTGCTTCCAAGTGCAGGAGACCCGCATCCATGTCCCTCGCCATGAGAGTGCCGAAACCCTAGTTCTCATTTCACTGGAACCCTAAAACAAATGCAGCCAAAGTATTGATCTAAAGTTGAAAGTCATCTTGTGTGGATTTACCCTATTTCCCTGCATTCATGTGATGAGAATCAGAACTCGACATGGTGGAATTCCAAATTTTATTAGTCCTGTATACACACACAGTTTCCAAACAAAGAAGAACACTTTTGAAAGCTTTTATTTTTTTTGATGCTCTTGCTAATTGGACAAAAAAAGATGGTATAAATCATTTCATTCTTGAGGAAATATATCAGTGCCAATGTGCCATGTGGGCAGATCCTGCCACCGCAAAATGAGCTAATATATATTGAATGGGTTGAGATTTATGGCTCCACAATACCATGATGTTGCAAGATCTAAGTCACACTTGTTCTTTTTTCTGCACATGTTAACCTTAAATATGTTTGATTTGTTGTTTGTTTACTCATTGAATGTGTTTCAAATAATATGTATCTTTTTTGACAATGCTTTTATTTTATTTTTCTTTTTGTAAGGTTTGGACATGTTGATTCTTAGAAAGTTTGAAGCAAATTTGAAGTTGGAGACCAAATAAAAAAACATTGATTCCACAAACATTTAATAGAAATCATAAACAAATCAAACAAACAAATGATATAGTTTCTAAAAATTGTGTTTGCATCAATTATTATTCTTGTTAAATTTTCTTTATTTAATTTCAAAAAATTGGCCCTTGACTCTTTGTATGTATATATATTTTGAAATTGGTGTTGAAATTGACACGTAAAAGATCATTTGATGGATTTTGAATGTGGTTGGATTTTGTTCTGTGGTAGTGTTTGAAAACCATCTATACTCACAGGATTTCTAAATTCTTTCTCATTACTATTAAAATATATTCTTCTTTTTCTCCTTCTTCTCTTTTTTTTTTGAAAAAGAAGACTCATTCTATGCTTTTAGGTTGACAACCCACAACCTTATTAGTGTTGTATTACTTTTATTATCAAAACGGCCGCTTATATATATATATATATATATATATATATATAAATGGAGTAATACCCTGATTTTTTGTTGAGTATATCCACATTAATTAATAGTAGTAAAATTAAAAGCATAAAAACTTCAACTACAATTCATATTAATATTCATAAAATATTTCAATTTTTAAAAGGTTTGTTTCGTATTGAAACACACAACACAGTTTTATTTTAGTTCTTGTTTATTGAAAGATTTGTTAATAAATAAATACATTGTGCTTTGACCTTTGGAATATAAAAGTTACTATAAATCAATACACCACATATTAAAATAAAAATAAAAATATAACATAGGACAAACATCCAAAACAAAATAAATTGAAATTATAACACATATCTGATAATTTACAGTTTTATTGATTGTGCAAAAACAAAGTTCAACAGTTCTTTGGTTTTTCATATATATATACAGATATATATATATATATATATATATACTCCAATCTGATAAAATCTTATAAATTGAAAATAAACAAATGAATTCAATTAATAAAATTTTTTAGCCTGATATGCTGTGTATGTGTGTGTGTATATATACACAGAGAGAGAGAGAGAGAGAGAGAGAAACATAAGTATATAACATTAGTGTCACAACATATATATACTTATGGATTTTTTAAATCTCATAAATTTAAAATAAAATTTATTTAGGCATTCTTATTTTTTATATATATATATATATATATATATATACACAATTTTATTACTTTATTTTTTTAAAAATTAAATTCTCAATTATCTAAATCATAATAAAAATGATATAATAATTAATTGTAGTAAAATTTAACTGAAATTTTATACTATATTTATTAAAAGAATACATGTATAGATAAGTGTTTATTTTATTTTATTATGTATAGATTTTTTACAGTTTTTTTAATTCTTATTTTTTTATTGATTTGTTTAGTCTTTTTTCTATTATTTTAAGTATAAGACCTTAATAGATTTTTAATAGTTGATCTTACAGCTAATATTGCCAATATGTTGATATAAATATTTTTTTTATATTAATTTCTTTTAAATAAAGAACTCTATAATATTAACATATATTTTTGAATATTATAATTCATATTCTATCTTTAATTTATACATCTAAAAACATCTTTAAATCTTTACATAAAATTTTCAAGACTTTTAGTCAATTCTGTTAGAATATTCAGAATTTATTTTCCTATTACTTTTAATTTGATTTTGAATTGTAGATCATTTTGATAACTTAATATTTTAAAAATATAAATTTGATTTTATAATCATATTAATAGATATATATTGTTTTTAAAAATAAAACAATATATATATCTATTTATAATATATTGTTTTTAAAAATAAAATAAATAGTATTAATTTTTATTTGATTTATTATATTAAATTATATATATGAATAAAATACTCAAAAAATTACATAAATGATTGATTTTGTTATATTGATTAAAAAAAGTAGAATATTTAAAATGTAAAAGTAGCCAAGTCTTTTTGCTTACAAACAATAAATTTGATTTGATAGTATTTAAATTCATAATACTTATTTTTTAAAATATCAAAAAATTTAATAAAAATTGGAATAAGTCGAAATTCATATTATAGATAAAAAATACTCATTATATGTATTCAATCTTTAGATATCAATAATATTCAAAATTAAAAATAATTTTATTACATATTAAATTTATTTTTATTTATTTTAAACTTGTCTAATTTTAAAAATAATTATCATCTTTAAAAATATGAGATTATTACAATAAGTTTCTATTAAAAGTCTATTATAGATATTTATATTTAAATACTATAAGGTTAAAAAAGAACTATATCATTCTAGCCACTACTTCTAGAATTTTGTATATTTCTACAATTTCAATTACTTAATTTGCTATGTTCACTTTCTAAATCTAATATAAAAAATCTTTATTATTTAATCATCATTGAAACTAATATTAGCCATAATTACTAATATATATATTTAGATTAAGATTTTTTAAATATTAAGTATTAGATTTTTGTAATCTTTGCAAATTCAACATGTTAACTTGATGACTTACACATAAAACCTTGTTCAAATAAGAAATAGTATTAGTCCACCCTCATCATTAGAAACAAAGATAACATTGAATTTGCTACATGCTTCTTTAGATACTCTATATAAAAATATATAAGAGGAGTAAACTACTCTAATTTAAAATAATGATACAAAAATAGAAGACATTATAGTGGACAAACAATTTAAAGACATTAATCTCAACATCATAAGTGAAAGAGAGGTCATTCTTTTTAGATACTTTTGCAAATTTGTAGCTTTGTTAATTTACAACCTACATTTTGTTGTTGTAATTGATGCCAATAAAGTCAAGCAAAAAATAAATTACTTAAATAAGTTTGTTATAATTGATAATTTTGTAGACATCATATTATCTCAACTTATCTTTGAACAATGGTTTATTTAGGTTAAAAAGAAATTGCAAGTACTAAATTCTTTTGACTATATTCATTGTGTCTATATATTTTAAGAATAGAATTAAGATTTTTATCTATTTATTTTATTAATTAGTTATTCAACTATCTTAATCTTAGATTATATTTATTGACATATGTTTAGATGAATATTTTTATTTTAGTACCTTAAATAGCCAATTATTATTATAAAGTCTTTATTGTCAATCTTATATGTTCCTTCTTATATTTTGATTTTTATAGTGGCTACTTTGTTTAGTTGAATTTTTCTTAGTTTATAATAAAAGAATAAGAAGAAAACATTGATATTACGAAATATGTATTATCTCAATAAGATATAAGCAAGCAAATTTAACCAACTTGACCAACTTACTTGTATATTATTTTTTGTTGGCTAAGTTGGCTATTCTTATTTAATTATATGAGTTTTGATTATGACCAAGAGACAAAACTAAATCTAATGTTTTAAATATATATTATTGAATGAACAAAGATAAATACAGTTGAAACCTTAGAAAATTTGATTATCAATCAATATATATCTCTCTCTCCATATCATCTCAACAATTAAAAATTCATACAATACACAATCTAAATAAGTTCTTTAATAATCTATTATAAAACATCTTTTACAGATGTAATAAAAATTTGGCCTATTCAATTATAAACCATAAAATTTTTATTATTTTATAAAGATCTTAAGATCTAAGATCTTTTTTCAAATAATAAAACTTATATAATGAAATAAGCAAGTCAACTTAGCTAACTTAAATAATATTTTTGTAAATAGAAAAATGACTAAGTAACTTTCATATTAATTGATTCATAGCACAATAGTGTAGGTCAATTAAAGGATTGAATATTTAAAGTTGTAAAACATATTAGATCCAACCTAATCTTTAACATTTGATAATTTAATAGGAATCCTATATCTATATTTGGCTCTAATTTAAGGCATAAATTCATATCAAATATATCAACAATGAGTTCTTTTCAAAATAATATGGCTAAATTCACAACAATCAAATTCTTGCAAGACAATTTTAAACAAACATAGAAAGAAAATTATACCTTCTAGCCATCACACTACATTAAAACAACATGTCCAATATAATAGACTATCCTATCTTATTTGGTTTTTTAAAAAATTATCTTGTATCTTAATAAATATCTGATCAACATTAATATAATTTTTTTTGACTTAAATCAATTCAATTAAATTGATGTGATGCAACTCTATAAACATCTTTTCTATATTTTTTTAATAGTAAGGAAATTGAAAAGTTATAATCTACTTATAGTTTAAATCTCAATACAACACTCAATAAATATGTTGTAATCAACTTAAAGATATTTCTAAAGGTGATTCCCAATAGCTTATTGCTAATAGAAAAATTCAAACTCTATGGATTAAGATGCATAACATAATGGATAAGATGTCATATCATAGTTGATAATGGAATAATAAGTATTCTTATTAATCTTTTGATTGTATATTTACTCTCTTTATTAGAGTATCTTTCAAATAATATGATCTTTAGGATTCTTTCTAATAATTATTTATTATTTTCTTTGAAATTGCCAACATTTATGCCTCCAATAAATTTTATGAGAAGAAATATATAAAAGAAATAATATATGACATGATTTTAAATAATAGAAGTTGGATAATGCATAAAGATTGGAATATAAGAAGAAGAACTAAGAACAAATATTCTATATGAAATAAAAGAATGACTATCATAAAATAGATGTCTTGAAAATATCTAAAAATCACCCTTGTTTATTGAAATTTTTTCTTATAATTTTTTTGTGAAATTCTCTTTAAAAAAAATAATAAAATAAAATTAGATCCTTTGTTAGATAAGATAGATTTTATATTTTTTTTCAATATATACTATTTTTAAAAATCTTAGATTAAATAATTAGAAAAAATATAAGCATTTTTTTATCACTTCTTAGTTAATATTATCTTACAATTAGTTTTTTTTAATAGAACCTTTACTAGATACAGATTCAATACTTGATTCTTTAAACATATTGATGTTTAAAACATGGCTCTTTAATTATAGATAGACTAGATAATGTCCTAGTTACTATTAAATTTTATAAAATAATAAGATTTAATAAAAATAAATAAAATATGTTATTAAAGAAAAAACTATAAAAAAATATAATATAAATGGAGATATTGGATAATGACCCACACAATATAGATTTCTATTAAGTATTCTAAAGACAATAAGACAATAAGACAATAAGACAATTTGGTTAAAACAATCAAACAAAAACAAAATAATATCAAGTTATGTTAAAATCAAATAAATCAACAAAGGCAATACATGTTCAATAGAATTATTTTAAGTTACCAAGTTGAAAAGATCTATCAATAGAAATTAAAGCCTAAAAGTTAATCAAGGAGTTAGAATTAAAGAAGAATAAAGTATGATTTAAGTTGCAAATTTTTTTTACTAAGCTTTATGCTAAAGATAATATCTATAAAAATAATTATCTTATACTAAATATCTCAAGAATATCATATCTTAGGAAAATAAATGATAGTATATATATTTTATAAGGTGAATCTCCTATCATAAAGAAATTTAAGATTCATTTAAAGAATTAGCAAATGGTAAAGTACCAACTCCAGTTGGTAATGGTCTTGAATTTTCTAAAATCTTTTCGATTCTTATACAAGATGACTATGCTAAGTTAATCCAAGATTCTTTTGCTAGAGGATATCTTCTTTGGACCATAGTAAGAGATTATATCACTTTGATATTTAAAACACATGACAAAGAAATTTTTGGCAACTATTGGCCTATTACCTTATTAAATATTATGTAAAAGTTCCTAATATTAATTTTGGCTAGTATTTTTTATTTAAATAATTATTATAAATAATATATTATTAGCTTATAAAATGGCCTATTGAATAAAATCTTCTTGCTAAGATCTATAAATAGTTAAAATAGATTTAATTAAGACTTATAATTTTATTATATGAGATTTTTTTAAGCAGAATAAAATTTTGGTTTTAAATAATAATTTATAAATATAATTAAAGTATTTTTTAAAAAAATTAAAATTATAATTGATATTAGTAAGGCTTTATAAAAATAATTCTAAACAAAGAAATATAAGATAAGAAAGCCTCATTATTTCCTACCTCCACTCCATTCTTAAAAAGATCTTTAATTTTATTTAAAGGCCTTATTTTCTCAAAAAAGAGTTAAAAGTTTTCAACTTTTAGGTGGAATTAATTAGCCCATAATTATCTAATATACCAACAACTCTACTATTTTTTAGAAGACAAAGAATCTAACAATAATATAATCCTTATTACAATCTCAAACTTTCATAATGCTTTAAGATCTTAAAATCAATTGAAAAAAGTCTAATTATTTATGATATTCTAAAAATTCCAAACCTCTGTAGATATACAAATACTCTTCAAAGTGGTCCAATTTATATAATATTACTAAATTACTTAGAATCTTTATTGGCATTGATATCAATTTTTTTGTGATTGAAAATTTCTTGATTCAAAAAGTCTTAAAAAAATTAAAATACTAGTGCTTTACACACATTTAACTTGTTGGAAGGATCCTATTTATCAAATAATTCATCTTAGTCTTAATTTACTATTATATTATATTCAAAAATAAATAATTCAATAATATATATATTATTAAAAATTTGGTAGATTTTTTTTTTTTTTTTTAAATTGAGAAAAACAAAAAAAACAAAAAAAAACAAAAAACAAAAAAATAATATCAGGGCTAAAATGGCATAGCAAATTGCAATCTAATGCATGGAAGAAAAAAAGAAAAAAAGAAAAAAAGAAAAAGAAAAACTAAATCTAATAGATCTATAAACTATATCCAATCTATAAAGCTAAGACAATTTAATCTACTTATCATCTTATGTAATAAGTCACAAAAAAATTAATTCTTTAAAATATAAAAAAAAATCTATATTTTACTATATGATTATATTTTAATTAAATATTTTATATAATTTAAGATATTAAAAAAATCAAATTATAGAAATATATAGCTTAAGATTTTGAAAATGAATAGGCATTAATATTTTATTTGGAACTATATTATCTCTCATGGTTAAAAAATAAATTCAAACTTGTTCCTTCTATCTTTCCTAAATTTAATGCTTTCATGATATATAAGAAAGGCATTAGTCAAACCAAACACTTATGGTGTCTTAAAATTTAATTTTGCATGTCATGAGCAACAACCAAAAAAAAAATAATCATCACTCTTATTATGAATATATATGAAATAACATTACATAAAATATTTTTTCATAAAGGACTCGCATTATCATCTAAACTAGTCATTTATCATATAGAGTGAATAAATAGATTTGTATCTTTGGCCAAATTGAACTCTCATGGTCTTTCTTTCTATTTGTTCAAGTAAGAATCAATAAAGACTATTTTATTATACAAACAATCCTAAAGAATATTTTTTAATTTATTATATCACTTTAACATTTGGACAAATTTCTAAATGGTTAAGGATTCTCTCATCTCAATATTATTATTATTAGTAGTAGTATTTTAAAAAGATCTTATAAGACAAAATTAGATCCACGGAATAATTCACTTTGATTTAGTTTACTTGGTATAGAAGAAAAATAATTGATATTTAGCATGCAAAAATAATAAAAATAATAAAATATTAAATTACTTTTGGAAATGTCTTGTGGCTAAAATAATATAGAAATGGAGAACCAATCTACTATATCAACTTGGTTAAGAGTAGCCAATAAAGGGCTGTTAAATTGTATTGAATTTACAAGAAGTAATTTTTGGAGAAGTTGTCATCTAAATTAAGGATACAAATACTTTTTGGCCCTTCATTGTAAAAGCTTGGTGTTAGATCAAATAAGAACAATATAATGCTAAGATCTTTGAGAATAAATTATGGAGAATTTTAAAATTAGAAGTAATTGTATAGAATTGCCTTATTATGGCAAAGCAAGTTAAAATACTATTTTACAAAAGATATGCAAATATCTCTTAAAGATATTTAAGCATTTTTGCAACTTTTTAAAAATTTATAGATTAGAGTGAAAAAGCTAAGTATGATAGTCATAAATAGAATTCTACTTTTTAAGTTTTGAATAAGGAATGTATCACAAATTCTCAACATGCATTGCACAAAGCATTTTATAACATCCTCACATACTTTTAACCATTTCTTGCTTTGAAGAAGTAGTGAACATGAAGAAAACTGCCACAGAAAAAGTGGGAAACTTGATCACTCCCCAATGAAAGAGCCAAATACAGGAACAAATGCCAAGGCACGTGGTAAAAGACATATGCCAAAGACAAACATTGGGCTTAGCCTGTGAAAGTGTGTAACAAAGTCCATAAGACTTTCCATTGTCCTTGACCCACAAACAATTTTGTAGCCTTTTATAGACTTGTTAAAGTCAAAAGGGATTATTTTTTAAAAGTTTTGGATTTACTTTTGGTCTTGAGATCTGGGCTCCAACAACCAAGTAAAGGGGCAGCAAGGTCAACAACCTGCAGTGAGGCAAGATCTTGTGTGAATCATCCTCAGCACTTAATGCATGCATTCTGGTGTTGGTGCTGCACCCCATTCTGATGATGAGGATTGGATTCATCCTCAGACTAACTCACATACTGACAGAGCCAGTCACCCATGCTTGGCTCCTAGCTCCACCCTTCTCTGTCACCTTCTTGTTTAGAAGCATAAACACTGTAGTTTGTTTATTTATTTATATATATATATATGGAAGGATTCTGATTATATTGGTTGGGGAGAAAAAGAAGAATTGACTTGAGATGTTAACATTCAACTGGTTAAGTCAAATTAGTGGAAAAAAAATCATTTAGAGTGTGACATCAAAATGCATAACTTTGTTTTTAAAACATCAGAATAATTTCAAGCGGTGTATCAACTTCAAGAGGACTTTTTGTCTTATTTTTAAGATAATCAATAACAAAGTTTTTACAATTATATCATGAAAATTTTAAATTATATATATATATATATATATATATATATATATACATATGTACCGGAAAATAAATTATACACTTCTTTTAATTTTTACAAATTTAGATTTAAAAAAAAAACTTTAAAATAGATTAAATTTTATTTATAAGATTAATTCAAATTTTGATATTATGACTTGATTCAATTTAATTTGAGTTTTATTAATCTAATGAAAAATTTAAATTAAAGATGTAAAAGTGCATTATAAAAAAATAATGAAATTTTTGACATCATTTAAAATATTTTTTTCAAGTATATCTTAATAAAAAAATACAGTTTGTTTCTTTCAGTAAAAAGCCAATAAAACTTAAATTCATTTTACATATAATACTTAATTATAAAAATTTTAAAAAATTATATGTATACAGACATGTTTTGCAAAATGGATGAGAAGTGCAAAGAAATCATGGAAGATTCTGTTGTAAATTCAAATAAAATTAACTGAAGTGACCATACTATATTTACATAATTTACACCACAACAAATGAACAAACAATGTTATCAACAGTGTCAAAAATACAACTAAATTACAGTTATATATATATATATATATATATATATACACATAATTTTGTTAAATTTTTAGAAAATGATGTTTTAGAAATATGTAGTATATTGATGGTGATAATGATAACATCTGTCCTTCTTAATGCAATGATTTAATTTATCAAAGTAAAACTATTATATTATACATTTCATAATATAATTTTGGATTCAATTTTAAAATTGAATAAAAATTTATTACTATTATTACTAAATATTTAAGTATTATTTATCTGAGTTTCAAAAATAAAAATGACTACATATGTTAAGGAAAAATGAAATAAAAAAGTAGATGTTTCTAAAATCAAGTAAACATGTAAATATATTGTTGCAAAATATTGTGCTATCTCTAAACTAACATACTAATTGAGATTGATATATATATATATATATATATAACTTAATAAAAAGTTTCATATGTGGATTTTAAAAGTTATAGAGTATAAATTAAGTTTGATATCTGATAATATATAGCATATTAGTTTTAGAGAACTACTAGGTGGACACCTCCTTTTTACTCTGTAGACATTTTTTTTTATTACATTGTTGTATTGTAATACAACTATTGGATAAAAGAAAAAAGAAGGATTATATTATAGGAGAGATTAATTAAAAATATAATAGCAATTTACTTTAAAAAATATAGATAAAAGATAGGCAAGTAGAAAAAAATATTTTAATATTAATATTGCCTTTTTATAAAAAGCACTTCTACTTACTTTGTAGAACCATGAACAAAATAAAATAAGGTAGATTAGCAAAAATACTACTATAAGCATCTTTAAATCAAAGTGGAGGATAGTTTCCAATAAAAATTACTTTAAAAAATCTTAGATTGATATGTAAGGATGGCTGGTTGTGAACCAGAGTCAAAATTAGACTCTAAGGCACAAAATTACATATCTACAATAAATAAAGGATTTTTTTTATTGATTGAAGATCCAGCTTGAGGAATAAACTTGATAGGATTTCTTTGAATATTGGTTTTAAGGTATGTGAGTTTTTGATGACTTTGTGAGGACTATGCAAAGTTAGGATTTTATTTAGGTGATTATGATTTTTAAAAAATAAAATGGATTCACATTTTAAAAATTTTAAAAATTTTATAGCAAATCTATGAGTAGAAATTTGTGGATTTATGAATATAGTTGTATTAGATGCATATTGTGAATTTGAGCTTAATTAGATGGTTAGATCAAAGGTTATTGGAATTCAAGTAGGTTAGATTCTCAAAAATTAGTTTTTGATGTTTCTATGATTTTGAGCAATTTGCTGATTAGATTGAAATGGTTTTTTTTTTTAAAGCTAGTACTTGACTTAGTTTCTAAAATTTATGCAAATTTTTAGAACAAAAATATAATATAAAAAGGAGATATTAATATTAGAAGATTGATACCAAGATTGAAAAAAAAAGACACCCAACACTCAATGAATTAAGATTTTTTTTTTTCAATTTGTAAGTTTAATTCTCTTTAAATTTTGTGTACTTGTTGTCAGCTAGTAGGTTAAGAAGTATAAAAATTTGAATGAAGATCAATGATTAAATTAATAATTATTGAGATTTTAAATCTATTACAAGATTTAATTAGGATTGATTTGGATTTGATTATATTTTGATTAGAATTTATTTAGGATTTCTTTAGGATTTGATTATAATTTATTTAAAATTTACTTAAAATTTGATTAGAATTTGTTTAAGATTTTTTTAGGATTTTTTTAGGATTTGATTTAAATTTCATTAGAATTTGATTAGGATTTATTTATAATTTAATCAAAATTTTATTAAATTTTATTCATGATTAGTTAGAATTTGATTAAAATTTGATTATGATTTAATTAAGATTTGTTAGGATTTATTTAAGATTTGATTAGAATTTAATTAAATTTTATTTAGAATTTATTAGGATTTGATTAGGATTTGACTAGAATTTTAATAGGATTAGTTAAGATTTACTTAGGATTTTTTTGAGTTAGTTAGGATTTCTTTAGGATTTAATTAGGATTGTTAAGGATTATTTAAGGTTTATTTAAAGTTGATTAGAATGTGATAAAATATATCTAGGATTTTTCTAAAGTTGATAGGATGTACTTAAGATAATTGGAAGCTTACATAAGTTGTTTAAGATTGCCAAAAAAGTGTTTCTAAACACTTTACATATTGTTTTGGGTTGTAAATCCAATTTCAAGGTAAGATCAAACTCTTCCATAGCGAGATGCCTAGTACATTTCCAAGTTGATTTTTACATAACACAATAGTATAGATGTCTCTTTTTTATTACATAGATACATCTTTTTACTACATAAACACCCCCCATGCCATGCACCTATGCATATACACAACAAAGTTCTTATTTATACTAAAAAATTTACAATAAAATATTTTAAAAATAAAATTAATACGCTTTTTAAAGTGAATGAAAGAATCCCATGAAATATGTTATGAAATCTTGTTAAATTTAATCATAAAAATTAAAGAAATTTTAAAAAAAAAATGCCATAAGCCATTGCACACAAAATCTTTTATTGTCAATTTATCCTATATATTTTATATATTTTTTTTAGTGTAAACAAGAGTTTTACTATGTGTATGTAGAGGTGCATGGCACAAGGGATGTCCACCTAGTAAAAAGAGGGTGTCCACCTAGCAATTTCCTAATTTTATTGGATTTCATATTAAAATAACTTTTAGGTTTAAAATAATTTAAGGTCATTAATCTTATACTCACTAAAAAGAATCTTTTTATTTTTTTATTTTTTAATAATTTTTATACCTGATTAATTCAAGATCAAGTACAGTTTTTTCAACCATTTCAAAGGTCCAAAGATTAAGGTTATCAACACAATGTCAACTATGGCATTATTATGTAGTGATGTCAATTCAGAATCTATTAAAATGTAATAATTCAAATAAAACACTTATGGGCCAAAATCAAAATTTAAATAGCTTATTGTATTTCATCCAAATTAATTATTTAAAATTATACATGTAATATAATTTCATTTAAAATATCTTGTTCTTGTAAAAACTAAATACTAGTTTGATGTTAAAGGTTTAGAATATATTGATATTTTTATTAAAAAAATTAATTTTTAAAAATGGATAACAATATGTTGATCAAATAACCTTTATCATTCAGGTAAATCAAAAAATTATGGATAAAAGGTATCTAATAAAATATTTTCTATTAAAAAAATTCACAAAATAATAGCAATAATATAATTATATTTATTAAATATATAATTAGAATTGATATTTGTTTTGGTCTAGATTATTCAAAATATTATACTAGATGACATATAATTAAACCAATATAATAAATTATATTATAATTGATATACAACTAAGCTATATCAATAAAATATTGCATGATTAAGAATATGTTTTATTTTTTCTAAAATGATAATAATAAAAAATAAAATATATTTTAAAGTAATTAATAGATAACTACATATTATTTATATAATAGTATATTAAAGATTATATAAATAACTACATAGTATAATATGTATTTTATATTATTAATAACTAAATTATAGTTATTAATAGATAACTACAATTATTGTGTGATTTAAAATATGGGCTATATTTGTATATTGTCCTGGAGTTTTCAAAGAATGGAAAATCTTATAATGTAGTATTATCACTATGTTCATGTATTAGATGAAACTGATGTTTCTCAATTGTCACTTGTTGAGTTCCTTGAGTTCCTTTAATGTAAATAAAAAAGTTAGAACACAATGCTCAACATAAAAGTACTTACAGAATGTAATACTTAATGTAATAAATAGTTTTAGAATGTAATACATAAAGTGGTTTAAGTTGATAGCCCCAGTACTTCTCTTGCAAGGAATGCCCTTTAGGATACACATCCTTAGGGACATCCATCTGCTACAACCTCGGGCACCCCACCACCACCCAAGGAAGAAATTATTACATATTTCTGTTCTTGTTTTTAAAATCACATACCTGACTAAGATTCAGGAACTAGAATTTTTGGGTTAAGATTCAAAAATCAAGATTTTTAATCTATGGTTACAGTTTAGGGTTTAGAGTTAAGAATTATGAGTAAATGGGTGAGGATGTGGAGAGGCAATTAGGTGCTTGGGTAAGTGGCTGGGGTGCTGCCTTATCCTCAGTAATGAGAGAATCACAATGTAATGAGGGTATGTCCTGCCCTCTCCAGGTGTGTGAGAGTGTGTGTGTGAGAGTGTTGCAGTGGAATTGTCAGTGGGTAAAAGATCCATTCTAGGCAATGCTTGGGGCTCTTGTGAGGTTTGGCCTGAAAGCATTGGCCAGATGTGGGGTTGGAGCTCCAGCGGCACCTGCTGGCACAGAAGCTGCAGCAGAACTGTCCAGCTATAGAGTAGGGCTTACCACTTGAGAATCCATCCAAGGCATTGCAAGTAAACGAGATATGGATTTGCCAGTGATTTTTGTGACGACCCCACCACATTGCCAATAAAAACCGAAGGTGCGAAGAATAAGGGTTTTGTTGCCTTGCTCTCGTCGTGGATCATGACGTCCCCTTGCAAGTAAACAATCCTCCTTAGCTGATTCGGGGTGTGACTTCACGTTCTTGGCCGTGTACACCCAAATTTGCAAATGCAACGAAATATTGGCGGTTAGATTCTGAATTGTCGTGGGTAGATTGATTTAGAATGAAAAAAAAAAAAGAAAAAAGAAAAAAAGGTCTAGGGTTGCGAATACACGGCAGGACCGGAGTGACCACCGCAACAAAGCGCAAAGCAAACAAGCCTCTCCAGCGCAGAGCATACAACCCGTCAGCGCGCCGTTCATCACTGAAATCAAGCTTTGTGCCCTGTGATAAAAGAGAACGAAACCACTGTAACAGACGGATGGATCAGCAGCCGAGGATGATGTATTCGATGGTGTGGGTGTGGATAGAGTGGGCACCCATTTTGTATGCTTCCTGCACACAACCAATACTCAAAACACGGGATTAGCCACGAGATCTGCCTCTTGTGACGGCTTTCAGTGGGTGCCGAAGCAGGATTCACCGAGAAGATGGAATGACGAGCTCCTTTTGCAGCAGCAACAGCAACAACCGCTTCGACCTGTTCCTTGAGCCAAATCCGTCCGACATGGACGCATCATCACAAAGGTAAACAACAACAACAACTCTTGAAGCTGAAATTAGCTTTTAAGCAAACATGGTTCCTGATTCGGCTACTAACGAATAAAATGAGAGTGGAATTGAGCACTGGAAGTTACATGCATCACGAGGGCGTTATAAACTTGTGATCATGGCTCATTTGCTCTTGATCTCCCCCGCTCCTACCATTATTTCTGCACCACAAGAATGCTGTTGTCAGGCACCAGAAAAATTCTTGCAGCTGCAATTAATGAAGTCAATCCTCATCATGTATCCTCTTACAAACACAAGCAATTTGTTTGTTACCTGAAGTGGCAAAGAGCACAAGTTGCATAATGTAAGACTGTCTTTGACCATGGTGCCATTAGGAGCTTGGGCTGTCATCCTCGTTGTGGTCCACTTGCTAAACAAATTTGCATGGGTTTGTGCTTTTGATCCTCCAATGCAGGCTCCAACTATGGTTGGAAACATCATGGGATGAGGAAGCAATTGTTGTGGAAGAGGTTGAAGTCAAAAAGACACCTTAGAATCAGTTATGGTCATGGAGGGTGTGCAAGTTTGTGGTAAACGGCAGTCATGCATCAAACAAGCTCCTTGAATAGCAATATTGTCTAAGAGAGAGAGATCTGAATACATTTCATTTATTCCAAACTTGCTTTGATTTTTTAAACGTAATAGGCGTTTTTTTGCAGTAAAACATAAGCACAGTATTCTCATATATATATATATATATATATATATTCAATGACATTTTTCTGATTTTTAGGGTTAATATTAAATAAGAGGTTTATATTCTTGTTTGCATAAAAATAAAAATAAAAATTTATCCTAGCTTTAATGAGCACTCACTGTTTAAAAAATAAGTTGCATAGATAAACAAAATATGCTTCTATAAAACTATTTACTTAATATAGAATAATTATTTGCATGTAATTAATTAATTTTTTTTTTTTTTGTGTATAGGGCTAATTTCTATGAAAGCATTATAGAGTAAGCAAATGTAACCAAGAGTGTAATTACTCTTTAAATTTTGTTGGACATTTTATATATAATTTATAAAAAAATTAGCAGTCTTTTGTAAGTAAAAAAAAACAAATCAAAACAAAAAACAAAAAATAAATTTAAAATTGTAAAGGATTTTAAAACTCATAAATTGTATGATGTAGGCATTTCAAAAACATTTAGTCTTAAATGTGAGTTGGATTATATAATTTATTAATTATAATTTTTATTTTAAGAATTGATTTTCATAATTGATTTTAATTAAATGATTATTAAGATCAATTTTAAGAAAAAAATCCTATTAGATAATAAAGGCATAAATTTTATAGGATTTATTATTTAAATATTTTAAAAATGATTTATTAGTTCTATAAAATATTATATAAAAAAATATATATCATATTTAGGCTAAAATTTTAAAAAATTAATGATTCACTATCACTAATAGTTTAAAATATTAGTATCTGAAAATTTCTTGCTTTCTTAATTTATAATTTAAAAAAATCAAGATACAATCTTTGATCTAAAACTTTCTAATATAGAATTAAAAAACAAAAAAAAAACAAAAAAAAAAGCAACAACAACAACAAGCTTATAATCTCTATTGCAAAATCCTAAGAAAAACAATAAAACAACAAATTTTAAATTTTTTAGTATAAGACACCTATAATGATTCACAAAAGACCATAAAATAATGTAAAAAATATTTTTTAAATAATATTTTTTTTCACTTTTTACTTTTTATTCTTTTATTGTCATTTATTATTATTTTAAATATATAAATTAGTACAAAGATACGTGAAAGTATTAAATTTATTTTTAAAATCTAATATAAAAATGATCCAAATCTTTAGTAGATATTTTTAATTTTTTTTAAAAAATACAATTATTATTAAATTATTATTATTTTATTTTATTTTAGGATTTATATATTTTTAGTTATATATTATATTTTAATGTATTAGATATAGGTAGAGCATAGTAGGCATGATTGCCAATTATTAAACATCCCATGGAGGTTCTGAAGGCAATTAATATTGCCATCTTCTAATCTTGCAATATGTCTTATGTACTATTTGGTGAAAGTTCAGGTATTGTAAAAAAATGTTAAGGAAGTTTAACAACTATAATACTTTGATTGATAGAATTGCAATTGTAAATGAGTTTGATCAAATTTTAGTAAAACAACTTTATTGTATATATATATATATATATAGATAGATAATTTTGTACATGATTTCTCAATAATTGATATTAGAATATACTTGAAGAAATACAATGGAAATAAGGATCTCAAATGCAAAATTTGAGGTAGAATTTTTCTATGAAAAGAATAATTTTGAATTTTGTAAGTAGAAGATATAAGATTTGTTTGTAAAATATGAATTACAAAAATGGTTTAAAAATAATTTTAAAAATAAAACTAACAAAGATATTGAATTAATTATTACTAGAAAAAGTACATAAAATGTTAAGCAATGGCAAAATAGATAAAAGAACTATTAGATTGAAGTTGTCAATACTACTAATATTTTAATAAATCTTTCTATATCTATTGCTATTAAATACAATACATGAAAAGAGAGGTGAAGTAATAGACTTGTAAGTTTTTACACATTTTGTACTTTTAAATCTCCAACTTATATTTATATTTAGTAAAAAATCTCAAATTTAGATATTAAAGCTATAAATATATTAATTAATATTATAAATTTTCTATATAAATATAATATAGAATTCAATTATAAAATAAATTCTTTGTGAATAGAGATATAAAGTTTATTAAATCTCTATATGGAATGATAGTAATTTATATTAGGATATAAGTAATTAAATTAGATTTAGTATTTTTGAAGTATAGATTAGTATCTTTATATCTTTACATAGTTTTGAAACAATCTCAAATACTATTATATTTAATATAGTTAATGATGAAGATAAATTAAACTTAGAATTTTAGAAGTTGAAAAGAAAGAATAAAATTTCTGATAGATTTAGATATTTAACTATATTAATATTTTTTCTAATTAAAAAAAATGATAAGCCTTCTACATTTCAAAAAAAAATAGAAGATAAAAAGTCAATTTGAGTAAAGAAAACAATGGATGAGGGATTACAGTCTCTTTATAAAAACCATACATAAGATTTGGTGTAGTGAATTAAAGGAAATAAGATAATTAGATGTAAGTAGGTGTACAAAAAATAAGAAATACTTGTTGAAATAAGTAGGGCAAGATACAAGATGAATTTGATAGTAAAAAAATATGCTTAAAATAAAGATATCAATTTTAAAAATATATTTTTATTAGAAATACAGATTTGTATATTGTTGGCAATAATTATATTAAATAATATAAAATGGGAGTAGGTAGATGTTATTTTATATATATATATATATAGAAAATTAGATGAAGAGATTTATATGCATTAAGCTAAAGATTTTAGAAGATCCAATAAAGAGAGCCTTGTATGTAGGATTAAATAATTATTCTATAGATTGAAGCAAAGTTTCAAGCAATAGTATTAGTAATTTAATATTTTTATAATAAAACCAAGAGATATTTAAAATAAGTTTGACTATTGTATGTATTTAAACAACTAAAAAAGCTTGGATCATATGGATATGTTATACTTTTATGGTATGTTGACAATGTATTGGTTGTAGTACAATAAAGATTTGATACAATTAGAATAAAGATGAAACTAAGTTAAAAGTTTGATATGATATATTTACAATATGCCAAGGAAAGTTTTAGATATTGGTATCTATAGGGATTGTAGGTAACATAGGTTTTGATTATTAAAAGAGATGTATATTAAAAGAGTATAAATATACTTTTGCATAAAAAAAAAAATTAGTAAATATCTTTGTAGTATTTTATTTTAAATTACCTTTAATATAATATCTTAATATTGAGGATGAAAAAATAATATGTCTAATATTTGTATATGCAAGTGTAGTAAGTAATCTTATATATATAATAGTATATTTTAGATAAAATCTCTTATATTTTATAAATATAGTCAATAGATATATAATAAATTTAAAAAATAAATAATAAAAAGTAATAAATAAAATATTTTTTAAATTAAAAATTACTATTTATTTTTACATAATATTTTTAAAAATAAAAAAATAAAAAATTGATTAAAAATTAAAAATATCACATGATTTTTTTATTTTAATTTTATTTAAGATTTGATTAAGAAAAGATCTACTATATGTTATGTTTTTACAATAGATGATAGATTTGTAAGATAAAAGTCTTTTTTTTATAGCCTAATAGAATAATTTCAATCATTAAGATAAACTATATAGTGGTTATAATAACAACAAATGAATAGATTTGAAAAGATTTAGTAATAAGTTTGATTTGATATAAGATTAGACTTTACTATATTATGATAATTGAAGCACTATATACTTTGATAATGAATCAAGTGTATTAATTTAAAACAAAGTACACAAATGCTAGAAATTATTATATATGGAATGTCATTATTGATAGTAAAATTTACTTAGAGAAAATAGAGACAAAATGAATGCAACAATTTTGTTGATAAAACTAATAGTAGTTAAAAAATTCAACTTATTTCTATTTATTTAAATAATATAGGCATATGTTACAATTGCATTAGATTGTCTTAATTTTATATGTAATTAAAGATAGAACCTAACATTGTTGATATAATAAATTAATATTTAAATTTTATTTTTTAATATATATAATTTTTTTTATTTATAAGATGCAATGGTTTGTATAATAAATTCAAATAAAACATCTATGGTTAATATTATATAAAAATATCTTTGTATTATCTATTAAATTAAAATTAAAATTAGTTAATAAATATTTTTTTATTCTAATAAATATAATATGAAAGTAATAAAAACTTAACTAAATAATTGAAATAAATTTTTAAAAAAATATTGCTCTTTGTAATTTTTTTAAATAACTATTTTTATGATTTGTTTTTAAAAAATTATATTAAGCTCTATTAGGAATTGTTAAAAAAAAATTAACTTTTTTTTTTAATAAAAATATAATTTGATGTAATAAGTAATTAAAATAAAAAAATTAAATTTTATTTAGATAAATAAAGAATTTATAGCATCTTATAATAAATATAAATAAAGAATTTGTAGCACCTTTTAAGAAGATGTTTATAACTATGTTGTTGTACTAGTAAACAATATATGTCTTATATAGATTTTCAATCATCAATTATTTTAAGAGTATAAATATACTATTCATTTATGAAGTTAATGTGTTTTATTTATTTATTTATTTATTTTATTTAATAAATAAATATTTAAAATTATATTTTTAAGATTATTTTACTTTTTTTAAAGTTTTTTAATATAGTTTTTTAAGAAATTAGGTTCAAAATATAATATTTGGTGGATATTTTTATCTTTATCTTACTTGAAGATTCATTATATATATATATATATATATATATATATATATCTTAAAATTAATTTGAATCCAAGTTTTGAATATATTAAATAAAATAATTTTGTAATTTTGTAATTTTTTTTAAAAGACCTTAACAACTTTTAATAAAACTTAGAATAATAAATTGATAAGTAATTCTTTGTGTATATATATATATATATATATATATATATATAGTTAAATTTTGTATATTATTTTCTTGAAATATTTTTGATTATCTCAAGATAACAACTCACATTGATAGAAATCTGATACTAAATTCAATATTTAGTTTACAATAGAATATTGATACTTAACATCAAACATTAATACTTAATACTAAATATGCTTATAACCAAATATTTGACAGTCAATTTGGGACTTTCAAAGAACAAAGATTTGTTTTTTTAAATTAATGGTAAGGGTAAGACCTTCGCTCTACCATTTTTTGGGTGTATTTGAGAAATTTTCCTTCAACACATCATTCACAGTTAGTATGCACCAAAGAAAATTTATCACATCACATCAATGTATCATCATTTGTTCATTGTACCCATGCAGTCAAAATGTGTGAGGTGAAGTGTCTTTGTCCATTTGCAGAGTTTCATATGCAAGGAGTTCATCCTTCTCTTTCAGCTTACACTTTTTGCTTAGTATTTTAGGGTTCCAAATATGCTTCCAAACTGCACAATGACATTGAAATTGATTGATTCACATCTTGTTTTTTTAGGGAAAGAAGAGAATGACTCAAATTCCCTATGAAGATTATTTGAATAGTTTATTCACCATCAATGTTCTAAGCTGTTATTGGCAGTCTCTTGACTTAAAAACTGAGTCAATAATCTTATTTACTCTTTAATTGATATGGGTTTGTGTGCTTGATGGGTGGATGGATGGATGGACTTTGACAACACTGACTCATCAACAGGGTTTTTTCTATTTCAATGCCTATACTCAGTACATCCAAACCTTCAGTCTCAACCATTGGGCAGCCTCTGTCTCATGTTTAGTCAGCATTTTGGCTGTTGACCTAATACTCAAATAGCAACAATCTCTTCAAAATAATACCCAATCAAGTCTTGCTCCAGGCTACGATAACCAGCATCCAAATCAATAAGCACCAATGGATGAAAAATGAGGTTCAAGCTAAAAGAATCTGGTTGTAGGCTCTGTGAAGCCGTGGATGAGATGTGGATGAGATGTGGATGAGATGTGGGTGAAGTGATGTGGAAGTATAGTTGAGGAGAAGGTTGCAAAAGTGGAAGAGCTATCACATGATAGATGCTCACTGGGCACCAACCTTTGAAAGAGACATGTCCCGAGATTTTGCTAATGAGGCAGTGCCAGCTATTCCCTGTCACAATTGTATCCAATTTTGTATAATTTTGGGTGTGAGATGCATATGAAATTGAAAGTGATAGGATAACTTGTGTTGTTTTTTTCACTAGATTTAGAAAAACTAAAATTTTCCATAGGAATTGCTCACTTAAGAAATGACCAGGCAGCACCACAACAAGCTTAGGGTTCTGTTTTATTTATTTATGTATTTTAAAAAATGTATATTTATTCATTTAATGAGATTTTTCCCAAAACCAATGCCTCCATCTGGCAACATTTTTATTACTTATGTGTACAAGTTTTCTATTTGTTTTTGTTACTTCAAAATGTTTGGGTTTGCTGCTCTGACACCTTGTGTAGGTGATGGCCAAAGATTGTGCCAACTCTTTTCATTTCACAGTTGGTGTTGACTGCATAGACAGCTAGGAGGTTAATGATGATGGCTGGTGATGGGACCAGTACAGAGCCCCACTCAACCCAACTACAAACCACATGGGAAACTGAAAGGCCCAGCCCTCCACAAACAACTTTAAAAAAATAGGATTAAATTTTTCAAAAAAAAAAAAAAAAAAAAAAAAAAACTGTCTCCTAGTTACCAGGCTTGTATTCCCTTCCATTTACTAAATCTGAAAGTGGCTGTCACTCATATCAAACTAACAGTAATAATAACAATGGCTGAAAAGAAAAAGAAAATTGAAAAAATATCTGCCTTCTGTCCCCACAATTCTCTGGTTCCCTCCCCAACAACCAGTTTACTCTGGAACAAGTAATTAGGCTCCCAAAATTTACTGGCAGAACAAAATATAAAACAATAACATATTAAGAAGAACAGAATGAGTCAGAGTTCACCTTGAGGCAAGGTATTCAACCCATTCAACTTCAGGTCATGTGTGGAAAGAGGTTGGGAGGAAGTTGAGCTTCTTATTGTGGGATTTTAATGTGGCATGTGGTGCAGACAGTGGATGATGGAGTGGACCCTTGTGAGCTCATGATCTGGTTAATCCTGCCACCTTGATTTTCCCTCTTTCTCTGTCTTTCTCTCCCCAGCCCAGCTTCAATGACTCCATGACCACCATTATGTTGACACTACCCCTATGGAGGCAGCTGATGTACAAGTGCTGAGGTGGGTGGTTTACAGGCCAGTTAACAAAGCCATATTAATACACTCTTGTTAACATCAGTAGTGTCAATGCTTATGGCTTGTATCAATATCATGATCTCTTGAGGACAAGTTAGCTCTGACTGCTGGTTTTGCAGAGATTGCTGCCACAGAAAACCAGGATATCTCCATGAGGTGATATGGAATCACAGGATGCAGAGTAAGAAGCATGCATGCAACTTCTTCAAAGCATGAGAAAAGGGGTTTAAAACAAAGTTGAAGGAATAGAGTAATGTTGCATTAACTCTAGTACCACAGCAGTAATAAGCCCCCCGGAATCCAAGTGTAGCGTGATGGTCGTGGTGTATAGCGGGGACAGGAGCTCGACCAGGATTGTGGATTGTGGGGTGGAGTGAAGAGCGAAATGAATGCAGCGTCTGAGGGGATCAGTCAGAGCACCAGACTCTTCCAGTGCCGCGTTCGTTTCACCAAACCGACCTGTGATGAACTTACTTGCCCACCAACTTTCCAGATCCTTTTTCTGGCCCTCTTTATTAGCCGAGGCTCGTACGCTTCCATGCCACTCCATCCATCATTCTGCTGCACTTTGGCCCTATTCGTATACGCTGCTGCGCGGTGATGAAGCAGTGTTCTTACAGGCGGCTCTGCTTGTAGGAAACCTCTGAGTGTCTTGCTCTGACTTCACCGTATGGGTTTCGTGAAGGGATTATGGTTAATGGTGATTAGAAGGAGACCTTAAGCAAGAGTGTGACAAAAATGTCTCCGCCCTCCTTCACTCCACTCGTGTATTATTGTTCCACTCCCTCCAGTCAGACACGGCCCTGACTCAATCGGACTTTTCTCTTTTCAGTTTGTTTCTTCAGCTGGGTTGATGCGAAGCCGCGGATGCGCGTGGATAACTGGGTGTTGAAAATGTTGTAGTGTAGGCGTAACGCACCGCATGTGGCTGGACCTGTAGTTTAGATAAGCTCGTAGTAGCTGCAGCTGGCGCTGGTCAGGATCCTTTTGAGGTGCAACCGAGGTGTGGATGAGGGAGACTAGAGCGATTCGTCTGTGAGAGAGAAAGTTGGCCGCACTTTCAGGCTGCATTGCTTCTTTCAGTGATAATTCACGCAATATCAATGGATATTTCGTGATCGCTGAATGTTGCTAGATGCGCGCTGTCGCCGTTTAGTAACCATTCAGTTAAGAGATATGCTAGTCATGTTGCTGTGACTTTCACCGGAGGTCGATAGCTATGACCCGCCATAGCGTATTGGTACCTTTTCTCTGCGCATTGGACCTGTAGCTCTTTGGCGTCACGAGCAACTGATCCTCATTGCTTAGGACTGGTACATTGCTCAAGTTTCGGACCGACTCATTGGACAAAGCTGTAGGAGTTCGTCAAATATTGTCGACAGGTGAGTTCTTATTGTTCTCCTGAATGTTATATTATATAATGCAATGCTGAATTTCTCAGATATGACAAAGCATTGTGATGCTGACGGCTGTAAGAATATCTACTAGCTTCCGAAGTGTCCTGTTCCATGCTTACTTTGGCATATAAGCTCTAAATTCCTTGACTGTGGGTCGAACGACCTTCCTGCTACGTAGCATTGCCAAAGGCTCATCCTCGCTTGTTCGTTGTTTTGCAGCGAATATATGTTTCACTTACATATTACTCAGCCATTGTCGTCACGATGGATGTCGGAGCTGGTCTATGTCTAGACATGTGGAAGGGCTCTGTGATGTACAAGTTACACATGAGAACGTGGAATAGAAGTTTGAAATGCGAAAGAAGATGACATCGGCAAAGACCTTTAGCCCGTCGTAACCTTCACTTCACAGCAGAGATATTCAACATTACTACTGCCCTGGAGTTAGAGTTGATGATTGTAGGGACATTACACACTGTCACTGCCATACACTCTGAGTTGAATACAACAGGGATGCATTTTCCAGCATACAGGCCACAGAGTACCATCATACTTTAATGACAGTCATAATAGTATAGCTAATTTTAGTCTTCCCCTGTCGTGACAGTGAAATCAAACAGCTCTGTCGCTTCAGGGGAGCATGTTTTGAGGTTCGATCAAATTTACAGAAATTTCGCCGTCCCTTGGCACCATGGCCGACTTTGAGAGGAGGAGAGATGGGCCTCGCAGCAATCACGTGGTTTGTTGCTGCACAGGAACATGCACAGGAGTCGAGAGCAGCCGCTTCGGAGACAAGCCTTATGTCAAATCCTCCCAGGTGGCCACACTTCCTTCACCATCACCTTCACCCGCCCGTAACAAGACCTACACTCTGGAGCTTTGCGACCTGTCCTACAAAATTGTGAACACGAAGAAAGCAATCAATGGTGCCAAGGGAGAGATGAGTGCCCCTTTCAACACGAAGGAGTCGCAGTACATTCTGAAGCATATTACTTTTGACGCCAGGCCTGGAGAGGTTATGGCGGTTGCAGGGCCCAGTGGTGCAGGGAAATCGACCCTGCTAGAGGTTTTGGCCGGGAAGATCCGGCCTAGCTCACCATCAACCAGCATTCTCGTTAATGGTCACCCCATGGATAGGCAACACTTTCGCCGAATCAGTGGCTATGTCATGCAAGACGATGCACTCTTCCCCATGCTAACGGTCCGGGAGACGCTGATCTACTCAGCACGGTTGCGGTTGCCCTCGGTTGTTCCCATGACGGAGAAGGCGGCGCGCGTTGAGGCTCTGATGGCGGAGCTCGGTTTAAGCCATGTGGCAGGATCACGGATTGGGAACGAGAGCATCCGGGGGGTTTCAGGTGGAGAAAGGCGGCGCGTCTCAATTGGAGTAGATTTGATTCATGACCCTGCCGTGTTGATTTTGGACGAGCCGACGTCTGGGCTGGATTCTGCGGCCGCACTGCATGTGTGCAGCATGTTGAGAGCTATGGCCGTCTCTCGCAACCGCACCATTATTCTTAGTATCCATCAACCGGGGTACCGAATTTTGCAACTATTTCATGCAGTGCTTATAATGGCACAAGGGTCCGTAGTGCATCATGGTAGTCTAGATCTCCTCACGCAGCGACTCAAAGCAGCGGGGCACAGCATCCCCGCACAAGTGAATGTCCTAGAATACGCCATAGACTCCATCGACGCGCTCGATCAAACCGATCGCAGCAGCATCTTTTCAGTCCGAGGGAAGACCGACCTCCCCATCCTGACCCTCCAGGAGCTGTTCGAGCTTGAGCCCAGCCGCCCTGCAACGCCGATGACCACTAACAGTAACTCGACATCTCCAAGTCACGATGAAGGGACCGACAAGATCAACTTCGCAAATTCACGATGTAAGGAGATAGCTATCCTCTCCCACCGGTTCCTGAAGAATGTGATCCGCACGAAGCAGCTCCTTACCGCGCGCACCATTCAGGCACTCGGTTGTGGGTGCGGTCTCGGTACTATCTACCTTCACATGGGCTTTGGCACTCCAGGCATGCAGAAACGGGTGGGATTCCTCGCCTTCACGCTCACATTTCTCCTCACATCCTCCATCGAAGTTCTTCCCATCTTCCTCGAAGAGCGCAACATCCTCACCAGGGAGACCTCTCGCGGCGCTTACCGGGTTTCCTCCTACGTCCTTTCCAGCACCCTCGTCTTCCTCCCCTTCCTCCTCTTCATCGCGCTTCTCTACGCAGGGCCTGTCTACTACCTCGTCGGATTAGCCCCTCAAGTGGACGCATTCCTCTTCTTCCTGCTCGTCATCTGGCTGATCCTAGTCACGGCGAACTCCTTTGTCTCCTTCTTCAGCGCCCTGGTGTCGAATTTCATTATGGGGAATACGATCGTTACGGGTGTCATGGGAGCATTCTTCTTGTTCTCCGGGTATTTCATTGCGAAGGATTACATGCCAAAGTACTGGCTCTTCGCGCATTACCTTTCGCTATTCAAGTATCCTCTCGACGCGCTTCTGATCAACGAGTATTCTCATGTGAAAGATAAGTGCTTCGGCCCGGTCTATGGCGGCAAGTGCTTCGTGACGGGCCAAAATGTCCTCGAAAACATGTTTCTAGACCAAGAGAATAAATGGATGGACGTGGGGATTATGGTAGGCTTTGCCGTGGCGTACCGAATTTTGAGCTTCATTGCGCTGCATTACAGGCTGGTGAAGAGACGTAAGTGATT
Source organism: Physcomitrellopsis africana (assembly GCA_036785485.1). Classification (NCBI taxonomy): domain Eukaryota; kingdom Viridiplantae; phylum Streptophyta; class Bryopsida; order Funariales; family Funariaceae; genus Physcomitrellopsis; species Physcomitrellopsis africana. The sequence goes on along the minus strand of JAWRVF010000351.1, from coordinate 192,912 downwards.
CACCAGATTTGTCTAGACTGTGTGTACCAGGCAGCAGCCCAATTAACCGATTAGATTTCCACCAGATTATTATTTGTTTGATCCCGGACGAGTTCCCCTCTGGAGACGCTCGTTGAATAGTCGGATCCGCAGTACATTCTGTAAGGAGGACCACTTTGTCTATTTTTTTTAACCAATGAAGAAATAAAACCCGCAACATTACACGAAAATGCTCCATGCACCACCTCTGGACTCCCATTCTCATCGGAAAGTTATCGATCTCTCCGAACATCGCAACTTGTGAACACTCGCGAGTGAACACTTGTGAACACTTGTTTAAGAAAATGGTCTCCGGGCTCATGCGCCGCCGAATATATGTCTAGATTCCGGAGTCATGTCTAGATTTCCATGTTTCCATCGCAGTTGCTCCCATTGCATTCAGGTGCCAGCGATGCAACAGTGGTGTAGAAAATAATGCTGGAAGTGCTCAATTTTCTCCATATCTCTTCTCCATAGATGACTGACCCACTACCAACTGACAACACGTCGTGAAATGAGGGTCTAGTTAAGGTGGTTGGTGTTTACAAATTAGATATTCATTTATTTATTTTATTTATTTATTGTTGTTTATGGTTGTACAAGGAAAATTTAAAACCACATGTGACTATAGTTAGCTTTGAGTAGAGTGGTATATCTAGAACCTTTTCAAAATGTTTCTGCTGAAGTTTATATTGTTCACACTATGGTTCAACTTGCTTCATTTGTATATGCGCAATAACTTACATAAAATTTTAATTTAAGCAACCTCATTGATAGTTTTAATATTTGTGTGTATTAATGTATTGGAGTGTATATTGGTAAAAGCCGTTGATATTGATAATGCAACATAGTTAATGCTTAAAGGGACCAAATGAAACAATAAAGAGGTACAATGGCAAAGTAGTACTTTTGACACATGTTCTTATGTACAAACATACTGTAATTGAAGAAAATGATGTTATATCATTTATAATTTCTTAAAGGCCGAGAGAAAATTAATACAAAGATAGTATAAATTATATAAATAATAAACATGGAGGTGATGGTTTTGCCATTGTAGTTAGGGAGAGGAACGTGATGAGTAATGTGTATAAATGGATTAATAATTAAGGAGCTAAAAAAAACATAAAATTTTCCTTGAGGTTGCATTTAATACACAAGATATTGAAAGTTTATAGTTTATCATATAAAATTTTATTTATAATTTAGTTTTTTGTGACTTTTATTAATAATTTTAAAAAATAAATACAAATGCATATGCTTAGAGTTATAAGTACACTTTAGAAATTCAAGAATTTAAAGTCCCTTGTAATTAAAAGTACAATTCTAAAGACTTTGAAATGTACAAAATTAAGACAATAGGCTTTTAGATTTTTTATGTAGAAAATGAGTTGAAACAATTATATATGAATTATTCCAATAAATTTTCAGAAGACAATAAAGATGTGTTTCTATAAAAGATACTATTTACAAATTCTAACCATCATTAAACAAATGTTACCAATGTATTTAAATGTCATATTACATTTGTGACATCAAGGACAATTGCAACCAATGATTTTTTGATTAATTTTATTTCAATTATTATTTCAATGCAAAAAATGACTTATAACAACTTTCACAATTCTTTCTTCTAAAAATACATATATTACATTCAACTCCTAATAAGGAAAATATAACTTGGCATCCAATATTACAAAGAATACACAATTGGAATGCAATACCTTAGTTGATGTGATTACAAACCTACACTATTTACTGATTTATAAGGTTAGTTATAAAATCAATAAACATTTAATGAATCACTGAAAACAAACTAAGAACTGAATTAGGGTTTGAGGTTTGAAGTGTTTTTATACCAAAAATGTCTGGGAACCAAACAGATTTCATTTGATTTTGAACAAGGAAATGCAAATGAGCTTCAACATGGAACCAAATCCATTCCAACAAGTGTATCAAGATCTGGGGTGTTTCCCTCTATTCCAGCCAAGAGCAACAACTTCACAGCCGTTTTCATTTCTAGTTTTCGTTGGGATAAGGATGGCAATCGCAGCTTCACAACGCCAGCTAATGTACACATCAGTCTAACGTAACGTCAACCTCATGTTCACATACAAGGCATACAAAGGACCTCGAACTTTGATTCCTTGCTGCACATTCTCAGTCATTTCGTTACAGCAGATGCTAGTCTGCGACAAAAATGGTGGGCATTATCCCTAGCATGAAAAAAGTGAGAAAAGAGAAAAAGAAAAGAGAAGCTCTCAGAAATCTATATCTGGTCATGACCCAGAAAAGCTCGATTGCAGTCGCGTGAAAAACTTGTATCCTCAACGCAAAACATTCCAGGACCTTGAGGCACAAGTCAAATCCTAAATTGTTGCAGAAACATTCCCTAGAATGTTTTTTGCCCGCATGGCAATGAGGGAGATGTAATCTGCTCAAATTAGGGCAACCATCTCCACACTTTCAATAAATGCATCGAAACCGTTTGTCGAGATCGTGTAAAAACCCACCTTCGCATTAGCTCCTCTTGATGTTCTCCGCTTCATTAGTCGATCTCCAGAGCTGCGCGAGTCGCCATCAGCGCTACCACCACCGTTAGTGGACTACTATTCAGGTTGCGCAACGGGCTCCTCTGCCTTCGCTCTCGTGCTGTGTGTCCTCTTCTCAATGAGGCCTCCCAAATCCCCATACTTCACCATATGCTTGTTGTATTGGTTCATGTGATGAGCGGACAGAGCCATACAGATGGCCACCGCAATTCCAGCTTGCAGCGGAGTGAGCAACTTCACAAGCTCAAACACCATCTCTTCTCAATCACTGCACCCCACTAATCGACCTCTCAACATCCAGCTCGCATATGAATTCTCAAACCAAAACCAACCCAACACTACAAATCACTCATCGGGCATTGTGACCCACGATTACCGAGGGAAACATCGGAGTGTCCTAGATAGAAAATGGCTCTTCCCGGGGAATGTCGCCGCAAATTTCTTCTGGAGGAATTCTGGTCTCCACCAATGCAACTTTTCCCTTTTGTTTTAGCTTTTACGTTTACGATTACTTTTTCTTTTTTCGTCTCTTTAGTTTTGGCATCTTTAAGAAATCAATCCCTAGAACTGGGTTCTAATTAATGCCGTTATCACTGGGGATTTTCTCGAAATGACTTGATTTTCCAAATTGTTATGATCAGAAATTTCATTCACTACAGTATTCAGTGTGTTGCATTTTATTTTGTCTCTTTGTTTTAAATTTTTGCTTTTCCCTAGACTAATTGAGTATTGCTTATAGATATTATAGTATCTTTAATCTCTTTTAGTAAATACAAAGTACAGTATATATCTAAATTTATGTATTAAAAACCTGCAATCATATGATTTATGTGGAATTCACGATATTATTTATAAGTTTATTTTAAACTATAATATTTGATTTTAATAGACATCACTATTGTATAAAGTTCTATTTTTTAAAAATGAATACTAATTGGATTTTGCTTGTGAATATGAATGCAACACCTTTGGATTTTTTTGTTAATTTGTTAATTATTTAATTATGCGAAAAACCATTGTCCACCTTTTCTTTTAAGGATATTATTAATCATGTCAAAACCATGATAAGCAGCTTTGCAGTTTGAGATGTGAAAACGAATAATAAAAAGTTAAGAACCTCAAAAAATTGTGCAAAAGATTGCATAACAAGGGCCAAACCAGGTTTTTACATGAGAAATAACATAAAACAACTATCATCTGGATAAACTCCCAAACACAGAACACATTTCAAGCAAACATGAATGAATAAAAGATGAATTCCACCAACATTCATCATCGGGCAGACGGGACGCCGGGCACCCGTGAAGAAAGGAACTGCATCGTGGAGGGGGAAGCGTGTCTCCGGCGTCGTGCGTGTAGTGAGAGGGTGGCCAGCACGGTGCTGCATGACAATGCTGCAGCAGCAGCAGCAGCCGCAGTTGCAGCAATCTCAGGGCAATGGCTCGGTACACCCTCGCGTCGAGGTTGTGGAACACCTCTCGCAAATTTCGCAACCCAGTACTTACTTCTAGCAAGCTCTCTTCTTCTGTTGATGATACCTCTTCTTCGGCGTTGGGAGAATTCATTTCCTCTTCGTTTGAACCTCAAGCACCGCCAATCTTACGTGAATTCTCATGTGGGCACAGCATTGTGCCAGTAGGTTTGATTAGGAGGATAGGGTTAGAGGGTTCTAGAAGTTGGAATGGATTTCGCAACAAATTTGAAGAGGGTGGATCGAAGGCGGTGGCACAGAACAGGGGAGGAGACCTTCGACTTGCTTCGACCGCAGCAACTGAGGATCCGAAGCCAGCGAAGGAGATAGCAGATGGAATCACTTTGACGGAAAATTGTGCCCGGGTATTTGCCATTTTTAGGGTTTCTCCTTGTTTGGGTTTTGTTGTTGGTGATTCAGAAGAAATTGAGGTTTAATACAATTGGGGTTATCAGATTGCGGTATTCATCCTTTGGCGTTGATAAATATCTATGATGGTTTTCGTAGGCTAGCCATGGCAGAGATTAGTTGCGACAGGGGAACTAAGACGATGCTTCTGAGCCTTGGGTGGATTTTGATTCGTCGTTTTCAAATTGGTTTCCTGTCGTTACAGAGGATACTTGAAATTAAGCTTGAAGATGGACTAGAGGGGGAGAACAAAATGCTGCGCTTGAGTGTAGAAGGGGGTGGATGCTCTGGGTTCCTCTACAATTTTGCTCTTGATGATAAGATGAACAAAGATGATAGGTAATTTCTCCTGTTTTCCTTTTACTCGATTTGAAGGTAGTATGTCGTTGTTGCGAATCCTTGCTGCCGTTTGAGCATATCTCAAGGGTTGTCATATTAACGCCTGCTTTAATGCATTCAGTTCTGGAGAAGTTTTTGAATGGTGAGGTTGAGTATGACAGGAGTGCTTCTCCTCGAATGCGGCAGAGTGATATATAAGATAATTATGACAAGTTCGGATTATTACACCTGTTTCATAAAATGGGAGGCCCTTCCTTGATTACTAATTGGAAGCTGATAAGTATAAGTCTGGATGGAGTTCCTTATCTCAGTTCGTCTGCACAGAGTGTTTGAAAGAGACGGGGCCAAGCTTGTAGTGGACGATATTTCATATGGCTTCATTAAAGGCGCCACTGTTGACTTTACCGAAGAATTAATCCGAGCTTCTTTTGCTGTGAGGAATCGAAATCCTTTTGTACTAGAAAAAATATGTTCTTGCTTCTTACATCCTGGAAATCTTAAATCAGAAAATTACTAAGTAACCAATTTTGGATCACACCTTTGACATCAAGCGATCTCTGGTTGCTTCACCTTGCGTCTTATTTTTTTAAACTAAACAAGCAATTAATCTTGTTGTGGCAGGTAACGATCAATCCAAATGCAGCCTCTGCATGTGGATGTGGGGCTTCATTCAATGCAAAGTGAAAATTAGGCCATCTTGTAACGAAGCATATACCTTTAATGGTGTATTTTATATTTTGTTTGTGGGACTGTCGACGAGTCGCTGAATTGAGTGCGCCTCCAAATACACTGAATCGCTTAGTCTGAAAATTAAAAAAAGCATGCATTGTTACCTCAATTTAATTCGAGTCTCGACCTACACTTCTATTTCCAGGCAACATTCACGGCATGAAGTATGTTGCAGTATTAGCTTTGTGGGTAGTACAGTTTTGAAATGCAGTAAGACTCGAATCACGGATGTATGTAATGATTTAGCTAACTTTTCAAGGTACAGGTTACCAAGAGCTAACAAACCCTTCAATAAAGCTCCTTGTGTTTTATTTTGTACACTGCACATCGGATTTGATTACAGTTTTAATGTTAACTTAGTTAGGTGCCATTTACTGTTGCCACTATTAAGGTTAGCTTTCTCTCTATGTTAAATGTTTCTTTTTATGCTCAATGTATATATAAGGTTTGCTTTCTCTTCATGCTCCACGTATCCTCTCCACACCTTCCTATTCTTTCCAGTTCGCCTTTTACACTGTCCAGCAGTGGATACCCTTCTCGCCTGTTGTTACCCCAGATTTTTGTTTATTCTTTTTCTTCCAAAACTTTAAGTGTTTTGCAGTCCTAGTCCATCAACATCCACTGCAAAGTCCTAATCTGTAAGTCATTATCTTTTCTAGATCTCACAAAAAAGTAAATTTCACCATTTTGAAGATTTAATGGATAGAAGCACAAGCACAAATTAATGAACGTCTTTTTATTTATTTAGTTTGCGTATTATGCCTTAATTTTACATTCAATGAAAAGCGGTGAACTGTTTCTCAAGCTGCACAACATTGATCCTCACCTAAATTCTCATTGCGGATTTGAGAGAGACCTACTAATCTCACTTCTTTTGGAGGAAAGCAGAGAACAGCAGCCAAAAACAGTGGTCTGAGTCATCTGTTGCTACAAAAAGTTAAAAGTGAAACTGCGATCACTCTTCGAATATCAGACCAGGCAGTTTAAGGATCCCGAGGGGGTTGTTTCCAAGATGGAGGGTGAAATCTCGTCTTCAATATCCAGGCTGTGGATGAAAAGGTTTGAGGCTGCTTCACCGGTCTGCGACTCATCTGAACTTGGGAGTGAGTCTTCCAGTGAAATTCCCATGTAGGGGTCTTCGTCGGGTGAGTAGAAAATCTCTTGCGGTACAATTGCAGCGTTCGCTTCCTCCAGCTGTGGCTTGGCTGCAACTGCTTCTGGCTCAATGACAACTCCCGACTGACGCCGGGGCCGTGCTAGCTGTTCCTCTAACATTCTCTGCAGCTGAAGGTGCTGATGCTCGATTCGAACCTGGAGCTCTCGTTGAGACTCAAGTTCTTGACGCAGAAGCTTCTGCACCTCCGCATGTCTCTCCATCTGTGCTTGTACCACTGGATCCAGGCGGAAACACTCACGTGATCGCCTCCGCATCGAGTCTGCACCAGAAGCGTGCATCGAATTTAGACATGCATCACTGTTAGTGTGTGATCCAAGGCCACAAATTCTTGTTCTTAACATGCGGAGATTGGTCCCGCCTGCTCGAAAACAAATATGAACGAACATAATAATGAATTAAAGAATAAGTTACTGGTTCTGAACAAGCGATGTTTTTTGCATTCTACCACTACAAATGTAACCCAAAGCATTATATAGGAGGCATCAAAACAGCCATATCTGAGAATCACTACGTGTTACAACCTTCATAAGGTACAACAACCCACAACTTTTCATACCTGCAGTGGAGGCCTCCGACTGTAATCTGAACTTCTGTAGATGACTTTTGACATGATAAATCGTGATACCGGGACATCCCATTGCAAGAAGCACTGATTTCGGCGTCGAACCTGAAAGTTGAATCAGGTAACATACAATCAGTTCATAGAAACACGCCACACATCCATGACAAAGAGAATAAACTTACAGTTCCTAATGACTTCAAATGTAAGTAAATGCAAGGCCGACTCTAGGACTTTCTGGTTGTTAAATCTTAAAGATAGTATTAATCTGATGGCTTGAAAATCACAGTGTAGTAAGCAAGTTGGGGGGGGTGATTATGAGTCTTGACAATATGCCACAGCAATGAAATTCATTAGCCTTGGTAACTTTTATGTTGGACAACACAAACAACCGACTGCTCCAGGTACGAATCGAACAGTATCGTAGGCAGGAAATGTGTGCCACTTACGATCAGGACCACCACATTCGGCAACGGCTGCCACAAACCGATCATGGAGAGCGTCAGTCCACCTTAGGCGCGTCCTCGCAGCATGGGCTGCTAAGAAATTGTAAATAGCCGAGTCATCATCAGAAGGCTGGGATGGACTCTCTTGTGACACTGCTGCTCCTGATGCCATTACGAGCTAGGTTCAAATAATACGTTCATTCATGGTAACCCAACAGGTGCAACTGAACGACGGTGGAAGCATGACATTAACTCGTCGGCAAAGAAGTGTTTCACACTTATATTTCCAAATGCATAGATAAGGTAAAAACTTATCAGGGCAATATTGCAGTAATGCCAATCAGTCAAGGCTAACAGGTGACGTTATCTTATCAAACATATACCTGATATCTGATTGAGCTGGGGGGATACCACGAGCTGGGGCAAGGAAGCCGCGGACGTTGAGACGCTGAGCTGTTTGGGCTGTTATCGAACACACAACGGCAGAAACCTTGTCTTAAAAATAAGGTTCAGATAAAACAAGGAGCAAGTTGTGAAGACATTGAGCATCGCTGTCGGAAGCATGCACGTCAATATTAACGGACGTAAGCCATCTACTGACGTCAGTCTTTCACTGACTAGCACAATCTCCGTACGTGGGTGTGTGGTTTGTCATTATGAATGCCAGGAAGGACGAGCACGCGTCTAGTCTATGATAACAGTTACCGGGATTCTTCGTCTAGATTCAATTAGCTTGGCAATGGTTCAAGAAAGGAAGCATGAGATCCGACAATGTCTTACCGCAACTGAATCAGACTGCATTGTGAACTCAGCACTAGCGTCACTGGGATTAGGAGTTCCGTAGTCAATAAGATCGGACCATGAGAATGGAGACTCCGAGTCGGGCGGCGAGTTGCTGCCGGTCATCAGCCCCCGATCGCTCCATTTCGACGCAAACCACGTCTGCAATATCAACACACACTTGAGAAAATATCAACACTACAGCCTTCCCAACTGTTCGCATTCTCTTTCCATGCGATCGAAGTCAGATTCTACGTGCACGAGTTTAACGTATCAATTAACCAACAGTTCAGCGACAATGAAATTCATCAATGTGGTCGTAGCGTTCTCGCCTGCGAAGGATTTCTCTCGTTTGTTGTAGCTTTAGTAGGCGTGCAAGTAGCCGATGCTGGTGGTGAAATGCCATCCAGAGTCGTTGCAGGCTGCAGTCGGGATGGGATCGTGGGTCTGACATCTGAATTGGGCTGCTCATACAGAAAGGGCCAAGGGAGGTCTGTGCGGCGCGGAACTGATCCAGAAAGAACTCGTTGGGCTCCAAGGCTTGCAGGTGGTCCGTAGGAACCGCGGGACCTCAGGGTTGGCATAGGGCGCATTATCCGAGACGATCGACGTCTGAATGGCGTGATGGGTACATCCTCAATGGATTGCCAGTGATACCGAGGTGGTAAGAAGGGGCTATTGTAGGATGTGCCAAATGTTGTCTGTTGATGGCATGCGGGGAAGCCTTGCGTTGGGGAGATGTAATTCCCTGGTTCGTCGACCCTAGGCGGAATTGGAGCCTGCTGCTGCTGGTTGCCGATGAGGTCATGATTCGCAAAACCGGTTACGACACTCTGGAGTTCGTAGCCGACCTGTCTGTGCGTGGTGGGGTGTGCATCTTCCCCACGGGTTGCTCCTGCCTCACGGCCAACCGCGTCACTCATACTGGAGTTCATCATTCTTGAAATTAGTAAGATTTGGGCAGTGATGAAACCTGAATCGTGACAATGAGAGACACTACCGGCTTTGAGTAAAAGGGAGTGCCCTCTAAAATGCTATGATACTCGTCTGGTGCGCGCTAAAGTGAGTAGCAGAGGCGAATTAAACTAGCTTTTCTCATGTGCTGAATAGTTAGCAACTGCGACGACTTATGTAAAAGCGATGCGGGTAATAACAACTATAGACTTGAAATTCTAAGGTTCGTTCTTGACGAGATCTGATGACACGGTACACCTTACGTTACAAGTGAGCATTTTCCTCTGAAACGTTCTTAAAACACCCTAAGTTCAGCTGTAGCACTCCAGTTACGTTGAAACCAAAACAAATTCACTTATTCTATGGCCCTCGTCACCAGAACAATAGAGGATGCAGCAGACAGAGTAAAACACGACAGCAACTGTGCCGGACTCTAACGAAAGAAACAATCCCTTAAACTCTCCAAGTAATCAACGCGCGACAAACAGGCTGCAATGTAAGCTCCTAATACTGTATACATCTCATGCAGCGGTATCTTTGGAAATTCGATCACAATGAGCACTGTCTCTTAAAAATCAGAGGAATTTGGCGTAGTAAGGTAGATCGGCACTCGGTCTCTCCGCTGCGCTTGGAAACTCACACTCCCATATTCAAGTCTCGTTGGTTCCCAATTCGCTACAGTATCACCACAAGAATATGCTAAAACTGTACTATCCCTGGATAATTATCGCATGAATCGTCACCGTGGCTCTATAACTCTCTCACCCTGGATGCAGCTTTGGCTGAGCGCGCAAGACACTAATCAAGGCTGTGTCTCAAATACAAACACACCACTCCATTTGTATTGCAGTCGGCTGACTACCAGTGACCCGGCGTGGCACAGGCTACATGATGTCTATGCTATACCATCCATCCAAGACACCGATTATTTTGGAGCTTGACTTCTCAAACATGGTCATCACTGCCGTCATTGTCACAATCGTGGGGAATGATCCTCCACCTTCGCAAATCCTCATCACAAAATCAGGGGTGGCACTGCGTCTGAACCACGCATCTATCTGTACGCACAGTTCAGTGGTGCAACACTAGAAACACAAGTCGAAGAAGTTTGACACACTCGTTGATACAAGCGTTGATTCTCGATTTCCATTTTTATTTTTTCCAAAACTCTTGATGCAGAGAAATCGTGCATTGGTTTCCTTTGAGATTCGATCGCGAGCACTGTCTCATAAAACATCCAGCCGCTTGTCAGGATGTAATGGCACTCGTTTTCCCTCTCTAAAGCTCAGGTTTTCACGCTGACAGCCATCGCCTTAGCCTAGTGGAGTACATCTCCAGTCCATATATACAATCATGCCGATAAACTCTACCCAATACTGATCCAACCACCCCAATACCTCATTAAACTTCTTTGGTTTTAGATTTCTGTACTTTTGTTTCTCATTGCCATGAGGGTAAAAATCAAACCCCACAAGGACATGCTTCAATGCGCGGTAAGAAGCACTGAATCCATTATCCACCACCGACACGACAGGAACCGCACGGAGCTTCTCGGGGCCCGAGTCTCGAAGACCAAGGGTTGTCTCAGTTTCTGGCATCAGCAAGAGCACCACAAACAAACCCAGCCTGGGTTTGCAGCACCTGAGACCCACCAGGTGGCAGGGGTCTTGAAGACCAAGCTTGGAATCAGGTCAGGACGATTCTGAGAGCGAGAACGCGTGCGTGCCTCATCATGCCAGCCTTCACCCCACCACTGGAATCCGGATGCTGTAGTATTCACAAAAAGCCCCATCCACTTCCTCTCCCCCACCCTTCCCTTGCAGTAAACAAAAAGAATCTTGTTAAATCCCACAGTTGCCTTTCTAGCTACGTAATTCAAAACTACACCAACCCAGATCCAGCCTTAACTTCCGATTCCAACGCTGCCGAAATCTGTCCCTCACAAGCGGTAAGCAGTTGCTCTGGTTACTGCACCATGGTAAAGATTAAACCAGCAACGGCAGCAATAACTAAGTGTTTTAATTGTGTGGGGGTTTGTCAAACGTGCAAGTAAAGATCGGCGTCAGAGATCAGAGTCCAGAATGTACCACTTAGGTGAACACAACACAGCACCGTTATATCCCTCACAGGCTGAAGAATGTTCAAGCTTTTTCTATTGCACTTTGTATACTGAAGCTTGTCTTGTTTATTTCTTCACTTTTCATCTTTGCTAGATGCTTTCATTTACTCATTTGTATGTAGCCTCTCATTTATGTCCAGGATATAGCTGAGAATGTGTACATCAGTTTCATTCCTTAAATTTCTGGTGAGTTTTTGTGTTTGTTTGCTAGAATGATTGTGTTTTTTGAGAGGAAACTGCTTTTTTAAGACATAAGGGTGGGGGGTTGTGAATGTTTGGATGTGAATGTGTTGTGGGATGGTTAATGAACTTAGAAGATTAATGTGTGTTGTGAGTTTTGGAAATGTGTTGGGTTGAGAGTTGGCTTAAAATAGAATAGTTCATAATAGATTATGTGTTTTATAGTTTAAAAGGACAAAAGTTGCAATTATTATAGTTTTTAAAATTTGAATAGAAAAAATAAAAAATAAAAAATATATAAATCATTCTATTTATTAATTTTATATTACATAAAATTAGATTTATATGTTTAATAAGAATTTAATTATTTCAAGGATAATTTGCTGAAATAAAAATAATTTAAGTATGATAATATTATATAATAATTTAAAATATTATATTTAAATTTAATAGTATGATAAATTAATAGTAGAAACCATTAAAAAAAATTTAGTGTATATGATATTAAATGTTAGATTAAATATTTTTAAGACTATTTTTTGTATAAAAGTTAACATTATAATATTTATTAAAAAAATGATATGATTATTTATAATTGATAATAATAAAAAAGATTATATATATATATATATATATATATATAATATGATTTAATATCAAATCATATTATAAATTAAAAACTATCTTTAAAGCTAGAAATTAATATCTTATAAGATAATATTATTTGTATTATATCAATCAAACTTAAATTTTGATATTAAAATATAATAATTTTTAATTTTAGTTTTTTAATATAAAAGAAATAAACCTTGTCCAAAGGGGTCCATCATGCATAGTTAAAATTTTACAACTAGAATCAATATTTTAATTTTGATAACTCAAATGTCATGATGAAATGACTTTTAAATGAATGTATTGTATCTATGATGTCAGTATGTAACATTCTTATCTAATACACTAAATCTTAGAAAGTTCAATTTGAAATGATTATGGAGTATAGATGAAGTGACTCATTATGCTATATTTCTAGTAATATTTAAAGATCTATTTTAAGGTTCTAACAAATAAATGCATAGTATTCATAACATGATTGTTGTAGAATTTTTGGATAATGATTACATGCAATTACTATACTACATTCTTATTGTCATTTATAAATCTTCTGATACTACTTGACATTCAAACTAAGAAATAGAATAATTTTCATTGTTATTAAACTATCAAGTTTGAAGTAATATAAACAAAATCATACAATATTTTACATGCTATAATTTAAAGATGTTGCAAAAGTAATGAATATAATTTATTAAAAAATTATTAGAAAATATAATAAATAATAATTTTATAACATAAATATAAATATAAATATTTTTTATATTGTTAAAATTCTATTTCAAATAAGTTTAGTATATATTTTATTCTAATAATTTTAAAATATTCAAAACAAATAGTTATATAACAACTTTATCTATAAAATTTTAAAACTTAATAATTGTCAATCTATTACATATCTTTTTTCAATATGGTCTTTCTTATTATAAAAATAAATTTATTTATTATAAATATAGAATAAAATAACCAATATAACTACATATATATATATATATATATATATATATAAAGTTTTGCTAATGCCACCATAGTTTTTGCTATTGCTACCACAACTTGCTACCTACTTGACATATTTCTTGAATTTTTTTTAATTCCAATCAAAAAGTTAGTTCAATCAAATGGTTTGAAAGGTATTGAACAAAGAAAGGTAGCATGTGATGGATGGGGGTTGTGATGGCAATAATAAAAACTTTGATGACAATAGCAATATCCTATCTATATATATATCTAAACATAAGGATCAAAACAACACAAACTACCAACAAAGTGGATTCCATTACTCAAAACAGCTTTAAAAAAACATTTCATCCGTTCTTATCAGGGAGGATGAAAAGCTGACGGAACCCTAACGAACGTTAGATGATTGAAAAAACTCCAACGCAACGGAGACGACGTCGGCAGCACCCGAGCTCCGGCGCTGAATTTTTTATCTAGATTCTAGCACCTTTGGACCCTTCGAATCGCTACTAGATCTAGCCATTTGTGCCTGCAATGCGCCGAAACGCACTAGTTACGAAGACTCGACGCAGTCGTGGAGCAATCTCGCTTTGAGTTGATGGACAGGCTGAAGCATGAGTGCCGCCGGATGGACTGATCACATCCACGACCCGATCGACTTCATCCACGAGTCGACGAGGGAGAATGAGCGCCTGACACGCGGTCCAGGACCCGAGTGCCGTTATTTCGTGACAGTAAAAACACTGGGTGACATTGTTTCGTGACATTGACGTAAATCAAGAAGCGTGGGAAGGATGTGGTGGGGGTCACCCAGGGTGTCAACTCCATTATACTCCAATCTCTTTTATTTTGATTTTTATTCTTTTTTACAAAAAATTTAATATTACATCATGTCTTATTGTGGAATGAACAGTGTCGTGATCTCGATGTCTTTAATGGCTTGCGAAAGAACGACAGCAGAAAAATCTAAGTCCATGGTTTCCAACGTCGACGTTAACGTATGTGCTGATCTGTAGAAGGCGGAAAGGATCAGAATGCAGAGGGCCTCGTCTGGGCTACACGTGATTCTACCCACCTGGTTGATAAACCCTTCTTATGTTATCCAATAAGACATATCAAGGTTTTTATCATTCCAAGCAGGATCACGAAAGCAATACACATGAAGGTAAAAATCACTTCAAGTCAGCATAGAAAAAGCACAAGTAAACTTGTTATGTAGAGTTGGTTGAGAGCGTGGCGATGACAGTATATTCGGTTCAGGTCCAAGCATCGACACTAGTCTCAGGTCCAACAAAAGTGAGGACCAGATCTGTGATTCATCTGCAGCTTGTTTTCAGCAAACCCAGTGGGACTGGGACCCATCCATCTGGAGTGAGGCAGCGGCCTCTTCGGTTTTGCATATTCTGTGTGGAAGTTGACTTGCATCCTATCTGCATGATGCTGCAAACGGCGACAGACGCCCATCTATCAGCAATACAGGCACTACCTCATGCATCTGTATTGGAAAAACATTTGACTGCAGACTTCTACCTCCTGTGAAAAGCGGCACTTTGAAAAGAGTGGAGAAAAAAGAGGATTCAATCCATAAATGAATCTACTGCAAAATGCAGTCTTAGTGAAAAGCATGTGCAGTTGAGCATAGAAATAGTTCTTGTATATTTCAGTTTATTAATTTTTGGTTTGGGAACGTTAGTCGCTTCAGAACTGTCTCTAGTGCACTCCAATTAATGTTGTAGTTGATAAAATATGAATGTAAATAATAATAATAATAATAATGTGTTTACTTTCTTTGTATATCTTTTGATTATTTGTCTCACATGAAATTTATATAAGAAATTGGTGTTTCTAATAAAGCTAGTAAGTTGGAAAGCAAATAGAAGATAGTTGTATTAAGAGACAATCGTAGAGTTGGCAGTAGAAGTGAATTAGTAGATAACTATAGGAATGAACTTGTCAGATTTTTTCTGGTTTTTTCTGGTTTTTTTTTGGATTTTTCTTTGATTCCCTTAAGCATAAATCATTGTGGGTTTTTTAATTTGTTGATTTTGAACATGTAAAGTAGAGAAAAACCCAATTACTAGTAGAGTCCAAAATCATAATGGTAGAGAATTCTATGCTTGATATAAAAGTGAGAGAGAAATTTAAAGAACATTATAGAGAAATTTTACAAATACTTTAAAAGTAGGAGTATCATCTAAATGTAAATTTAATGATCATGCATTTAACACATGCCAAACAGCTTAGATAATTTATTTTAAGATTTTTCTTTGTAATTACATTAAAAATTTATGAGTTCAGAAAATTAAAATTTGTGACTAGTACTTCTAATGTTAAAAAATTTGTGGCTTTATATAAATTATATATTTGTGTATTTTTAATTATATTTTTTAAAAATAATATATTATATAAATAATAATTATATTATAAATATTTTGGTAAAAATAAAAATCAATAAATATTCATTAAAATTTTAAAAAAGATTAAATTCTAAAACTTTAAAATATTATATACAGTATAATTCAATGTTATAAAATATATTTTATATTTGAAATATTTATATTTAAAGAGATTAATACACCAAGAAGCCTATTTTAAAAGGCCATGATTAAAAAGCCTTATCACAGTTCCTTGCTTTGTAAAGAAAAACTTTCTTTTAAAAGCTTTGGATTTTGGACATAGTATAAAGTGAGAAGAAATCATGAAATATACCAAATCATTTTTTTTTGTTACAAGTCTAATATGATAACTTGATTCTAACAATTTAAAAAAAATTAATTTTTTTGATTTTTAATTTTTAATTTTTAATGGTTATTTAAAATAATTTTTGACATGGCTTTTTATATTTTTCCAAAAATTATCTCTTAAGATAGATTAAAAAAAATTCTAAAAAGTAATACTATTCATGTTATATAGAAAAAAGAAAAAAAAGAAAAAGAAAAAGAAAAAAATTCACCTCATTTTCTCTTCTTAAGGTATTTAGGTTGATTTTTCTAAGTATATATCCAATTAGTTATTATAAACACTTTGTTATGTGATGTGATCTTTAATATAAGGATAGACTAGATATCTAGCTATAGAAAGATTACTTATAACTTATTGACAAGATTTCAATAAGTAATTTGTTCTTAATAAGAAAGACAAATAGATACAATAATATTAGAAAAAAAATATTATGTTATTAAAAAACTCTTAAATTTAAGTAGATTCATATATAAAATTTTTTATGGCATATAGAAAATCCGTAATATCTTTTTCTTTATAAAATCACAACTAACCAATTGTTGATAAGTTAGATTCTTAATAACTCTTAAGAAAATCCATAATCTTCTTTCAAAACCTCATCTTTATATCAAAATTTTATTATAGCTCCACATATTTATTTTTTCATCTCTATAAAGTCTTGGCTCCTAAAAAATCCCTTAAGTTTTTACAAAATATTCAAATTATAATAAAATCCTTCAATATTTCATTCATTTGTAAAAGATTGATTTCTTTTTAAACTTTAGAATCCAATAACTCTTGATCCAACTATTCAATTTTTATCAAATTTTTTTAAAATATAGATTATAATCTTAAAATTCACCACAAGAAAATTCAACCATAGATTTGCTTTTGATCATTTGATATCTCAAAAATCCTAGCAGATACTTAAAATCCTAGTTTTAAGACATCCAAGCACTATTTTCTTTATATCTCAAAATTCCAAAGTTTTAATACTTATCAAATTTCTTAAGCTATAGTTCAAAATACAACTATTAATTAAGCGGGTGACTTACTACTTTTAGATTATAAGTATTGATTTTAACTCCCAATATTATAGAATTCATCAAGCTATATACAAAAAGTGTAGTCAAGAAAGTGTTCTTTTTAATCTTGATTGCTGATCCTTTATTGCTTTTTGTACATGCAAGTTATATCCCAAAGAGTGGAAGTAGGTACAAATTCAACACCTTAACTTTGAGTGCCTATATTTTCTTCATAAAAACTCCAAATCACTTAATTTTTGTACCAAAACCATAGCCAAAAACCTAAAATTTTTATTTCTAACTTTTGATATTCAAATTCTTTTTAAAAAAAAATCCTAATTTTTAATAAAGCCTTACGCAGCCTCCTTAAATCCTATTAGGCATGACTTTTGGCCAATAGGAACATAGATTTCTATCATCCATCTCCATTCATGCACATGGATAGCCTAATTATTCCTTTTTATACTAAAAATTTATTTTTAATCTTTTTTTTAATAAGATTTACATAATATGTATTTTAAATACTACATAAAAGAATCAAAACAAGATTTGAAGAATCACCAATATCTAAGAAAGGTGATTTAAAATATATAAAAATTATTATCAATATAAAATCAACTATTTAAAAAATATATATATATATATATATATATATATATATATATCTCAATATTAGTCTTAATAAATAAATTCCTTCTAAAATAATAATTTAATCATATTTTGTAATAAATAAAAATCTACTAATATGGCTTTCACTTAGCTATATAATAAATTGTACATTAAATATATATGTACAATATTCTCACATAATAGGTGAATCATAACACATCAACATGTAAAAATAATATAACATAATTTGTACTAATTTTAAATATTTAACAACACTATTTCTAAAAGATTAATTATTATACCAACAAAGTCAATATAATGTCATTTGTGATCAAAAGTTTGTAAATGATTTTTTTGTATTATTATCATGATTATTTATAAATATTTAATTAATAAAAAATATTATTTTTAATTTTAAATATATATATATATATATATATATATATATATATTTATAAAAATAAATAAGATAATAATAATTTAAATTTTAAAAATCTATTATTAATTATCAATAAAAAATATTCAAATATAAAAAAAATTAATAATTATAGTTTAAAAATATACTAAATTAGATATATAGATCTATATTTTTTATATTTCTAATATTCTTATAATTATTAGGGACATATACTTCAGAGATTCACAGAACCTTTTAAAACATTCTAAAATTTTTTTAAATTAGTGAAAGTTGATTTAGAAGCTTTTTAATTGATGAAAGTAACTCAAGAAGTTTCCTAATTAATAGGAGGAGCTCAAGAAGCTTCCTAGTTGGTAGAAGCTGCTCAAAAAGCTTCTTATTTTGATGGAAGCTGTTCACAAAGCATCCTAGAGAAGAGTATATATAAGGATCAAGGTTGAAGAGTTCTTCAATTTCAATAATGCATCTCTTGGAGTTCTAGCTCACCTTTTTTGATGTTGTTTGTATACTCATCTATTTAATTTAGATTCTTGTTGGTTTCTTCTTAAAACCTTGTCCTAATTCAACTCTCTTACTTTGTATTCTTATGTCTTTGATAGTTTGTTGAGACTGATTTCATCTTTAATATCACAGTTGCATCCTTTTTGTCAGAGAATGGATTATCCTTCTATTCAAAGATATACCAATGCTTTAGAGGTTGTGAATTACCTTCCTCTAAATTGATATTTTTTTCATTATAATATTGGAACTTTATCTGTCTTGTGAAAGAGTAGATCATCTTTCTCTTTGAAGGTCTTAAAGTATTTTAGAAGTTATAGATTATCTTCCTGTAAATCAATATTGTCTTTGTATAGATTCATTTCTTCTTTCTCTTAGAATGGCTGGAGGTCAAGACATTAGTATGAGCAAATCTTTTGAGTCCAAGTTAGATGCCATTATAAGTACTCTTATTACTTTATTTGTTAGGACTATAGAGATTGAAGAGATTGTTGTAAAACTTTATAACAATACAACATCCGGAGTACGACAATCTAAACTGCATCTACCTCCAACTTTTGCACTTGAAGATATAGTAATACTTGTGCTATGCCAAAAAAATCCACTTGTTCAACAATGTAAAGAGCCTTGAGTTAGTCTTCTGGAAAAATATAATGGTATGCGTTCAAAGTTCCGAGGGTTTGTCAATCAAATTTGATTGATAATAATTCTACAATCTAAAATTTATTTGACAGAAGAATCATAGGTTAGATTGCTTGGCACCTTGCTTATAGGCCAAGCATTATGATGGTTTGCTCCCTTCTTTGAAAAAAGATCACCAATTTTGAGCAACTTTGAAGTTTTAATGAAAGCATTTGTAAAAGCATTTGGAGAACATAATAAGGCTTGTTGAACAATAGCTAAGATTGGAGTATTATATCAAAAAGTATGCTTTGCATCAATCTATACATCGAATTTTAGATAATTAGTATACAATATCAATTGGGATGAAAAAGCCCTAATGAGCCAATTTTATTGAAAATTAAGAAATGATGTGAAGGATTTGTTATTGTTGCTTCCAAATCCATAATTGTTCAATGAATCCATTAGCCAAGCTATAAAATATGATAACGAATTATTTCAATATCAAGAAGATTAACATTCATGGGCTTCAACAAGGCAATACGTAATTTGATATATCCCTACTATATCAAAAAGCATTTCACATTCAAAAGTAGAAGATATACAACTTGATGCAATATGATTTAAATTTCTTAATCTATAAGAAAAGAAGTGTTGGATGGAAGAAGGTCTATGCCTATATTATAACAAGGAAGGCCACAAGGTTGGCAATTGTCTGAAGAAATATAATCAACATATTACCAAAATCAAGAACGCAATTGTTCAAGAAAATGAGAATGTTCAGCCACAGTAGGAACCATGCGGCTGAACAATCCAACATTACAAAACTATTCAAGTTCTTCTCTTTCTGCTCAACCTGCTCATTGTTTTATAATCCATTTGTATTTTGGCTTTCAGAAGCTTCAGACAACTTCTTTGTTAGATTCAAAGGCGTCTGCTAGTTTTGTAGATGAGGCATTCACTAAGCTTTACAAAATTCTTCTAATATAAAAATCCAAACCTATTCATGTAGAGATAATAGATAGATGGTATTGTATTGTAATTACTTACAGTATGTAAAATCCACTCAAAATGTATAATATGTTTATAGATTTAGATATATGTTAGAATAGTTAATAAAGTAAATTAAAAGGGATTGGTGTAAGAAAATTTATTTTAGATTTTTACTTAGTTTGGTTATGGCTTTTAAATTATATAAAACCTAAATATTTAGTATAAAGCCTTGAGAGGCAATTGGGATCCAAAGAAGAAGAATTAAACTACTAAGAGGCCTATTTGGAAGGATGAAGATAAAAAATGAATGAATGAAGATAAAGAATGAATGAATGAAAATAAAGAATGAATGAATGAAGACAAGGGGTGAAGTTCTTCATTCCTATTGATCAATGGTCATATCCAATAGGCTTTGAGGAAGCTGCCTTTGAGGAGAATAAGGATTTCGGCAACTTCAAGGAGGACATTTAAAAATCAAAGATTAGAGTTAGAAAGCTTGTTCTTTGGGCTAAAATTTTGGTGTAAAAATTGAAAGATTTGGAATTATTATGAGAAAGAAATAGGTACTTAAAGTTAAGGTATATAAGTAGTACCTATTGTCAATCTTTTGAAGATTTGAAGATTTATATGAAAGCTTTTGGAGATCAAAAGGTGTGGCTAGAAAAGTGATTTGAAGTCCTATATCTAATATAGAAAATTTTCTACATTTAGAGTTTTAAAAAAGGAGTTATTAGGGATCAAACATAATAGATTGGATTCAAAGGCAATAAGTAGGCTGTTTTGTTGATAGTGATGGGTTTTATCATATCTTGAATTTTCATACGAAATTTTATTTAAATTTTTTTAAAAAGATGAATCTTTGTATTAAAAAGATATATATCAAAGTTTCATAGTATTTGGACATTTATTTTGTGAGATATGAAGAATTTAATACACACATATTTGTAAATAAGGATTTGAAGCTACTATTAGAGTTTTCACAATATTTGAAGATTGATAAAGAATTAATGGTTGAAATTTGCTAGTTGTTAAAAGAATCTTAATATCTTTTATAAATTTTGAATAGATTTGAATAGTTAGATTAAGAGTTATAGATTATTAAAGTTTGGAAAAAATCCCTCCTACAGATGAATGAGGGTTTAGATTATTTTGTTATAGTTTGAGTGTTTTGTGAAATAAGACTTATGTATTGGGTATAATAGCCCTAAAAGAAAGATTTTTATAAAAATTTGAAGGTTTTATTATTTTGGATCTTGGTTGAGTACTTAGTAGCAGCTAGAAGCCTAATGCTTTCTTAAGGCAGATTCTCTCTACCACGACAACAGTCCTTATTTTCTGGTAATATCACCTATGAAACCATGTCTATAGAAGTATTGTTCAAAAATTGTAGAAGCTAGATTGTGTTCAATATTATTAGGACTCCTTCAAATCTTGTTATTCTTAGGTTGTCTTGGTTGAAAAAGCATAATCCATTTATAGATTAGAGGTTGCAAAGTATAACATTTCTAATAAAGATCCCTGCAAAAAAAAACTCGTAAAAAGCCACAAATTGATTAACCTTTATTTATTAGAGTAAGGGCTTTTATAAAATCGGCCAAAGAAGATATACCATTTTTTATTTATGCGATTCTAATTAAAAAAGATATGATTCCAACGGTAAGTATTTCAAAGCAGTATAATGAATTTCAAGATGTTTTTTAGAAGAAGAATGCTGATATATTGCCAAAGCACCGCCCATACAATTGTGCTATAAATCTTCAAGAAGGAATATAACTACCTTTTGATCCAATCTATAATCTTTTCTATAATGAGCTTTCGGTATTGAAGGATTATATTGATGAAAATCTTGCAAAGAATTTTAATAAGCATTCAAAGTTTCCAACATGTGCACCTATACTTTTTGTGAAGAAGAAGGATGGTTCTTTGCATATGTGCATTGATTATCGGGATTTGAATAAGATAATAATAAAGAATCATTATCTACTACCGTTAATCTTAAGACTTTTGGAACAACTTGACCAAGCTAAGATCTATACTAAGATAGATTTTTGTGGAGCATACAACTTGGTATGGATCAAGGAAAGAGATGAATGGAAGACCGCATTTTGGAGAAGGTATGGACATTTTGAATATAATGTCATACCCTTTAGACTAAAAAATATACTTGCTATCTTTTAGCATTTAATGAATGACATCTTTTGAGAGTACTTGGACAAGTTTGTGGTGATTTATCTTAATGACATTTTAATCTATTCAAAAAATTTGGAGGAACGTGAGATATATGTCAAGTTGGTATTATAAAAATTGCAAGATACAAGTTTCTATGCCAAACCAAATAAATGTGTATTTCATCAATCTAAGATGGAATTTTTAGAATACATCATATCTATTGAGGATTTGATGATGGATCCCAAGATGGTAAAGGTGGTTATATAATGGACTATTTCAAAGATTGTGACAAATGTACAATATTTCTTTGGATAAGACCTATTAGATCTTAGAACTAATAGGTCTAATAGATCCAATAGAATTAATAGGTCTATTAGACCTATTAGATCTATTAGATCTATTAGATTTTTGAAAAGAATCTATAAGACCTATTAGACCTATTAGATTCTTGAAAAGAATCTATAGGACTTATTAGACCTATTAGATCTTTATCAAAAATTACTTTCAAGTTGTTGTCTTTCTTACTCAATTGATATGTAAAGACAAATTAAAATGGAGTCCTCAAGCAGAGAAGGTATTCCAAGATCTTAAGATGGCATTTATTATAGCCCTAATATTGGTGCATCTACACTTCATAAAGGCATTCTATATGGAAATTAATACTTTGGATTTTGCATTAGGGGCCATACTTTTATAAATAGATATAGACAATAAATTCTATCTTGTTACATTTTATTCTTGAAAGTTCTCTACTATCAAAATTAATTAAGAAATCCATGATAAAGAGCTTCTTACTATTATAGATTCTTTTCAAGAATGGTGTCATTTTCTTAAAAGAGCAATACATCCTATAACTATATATAAAGATTACAAGAACTTAGAATATTTCATATCAACTTGAATTTTTAATCGCTGCTAAGTTGATGAAATATATCGCTATCTTAACTTAACTTTGTTATCACTTATTGCCCTAGGAAGCAACATAGATTGTCTAATGTTCTATCGAAGAGATCATATCTTGTACCAAGGATAGGAGATGCAATATTTAATTAACAATATACAACTTTGTTAAAATCGGAGCAATTTCATTTTTATGCCACTATTACATTAGTGCCTATTGATTTTAATTTCTCCAATGAGGTGTGTGCTATAACCACTAATGATACTTTGGCCCTTGATGTAAAGCGTTGCTTGAAAAAAAATGCTGTTGAGTTCAAATTTGAAGAAGATTTTTTATACTTTAAAGAACATTTGTATATCCCAGAAGGACCAAGACAATTGCACGTTCTTCAATCTTGCCATGATTTTCCAATTATAGGTCACTTTAGATTTAATAAGAGCTTAGAACTTATTTCTCTAGATTTTTGGTGGCCTCAAATGTAGAAGGCAATGAAGGACTTTGTACTTTCTTGCGACATCTGTTTAAGGTCTAAAAATTCTTAACATCATCCTTATGGACTCTTACAATCCTTGCCTATTCCAAAATGGTCATGGTCCTCTATCTCAATGGATTTCATCATAGATCTATTGCCATCTAATTCATTGGATAACATCTTTATAGTGGTTGATTGATTTACAAAAATGACTCATTTCATCCTTTATAAAAAGATTGCATCTAGTAAAAAAATATGTGAGCCATCAAAAGAGCTCAATTCTTTATTTTTATTCCAAAATCAATTAAAAATTAATAGTTATGATAAATTTAGATTAAATAGTATTTATTGGTGGCTAAAATCCTTCTTAAATAGATTATTCTTGCCAAATAGATGTTCTTATTCTTCTAAAAAAATAAGCTCAATGTATTAGTAGAAAATTGGATAAAAAATTATCTAAACTTAGTAATAAGATGACCATGTAGAGCTAAAATCAATTATACTACCTTAATCTATTATTAAAAAGTATTAAAATTTAAAAATTTAGAATTCTATGAATTTCAATATTTTTTTAGAATTATCGGCTTTTAAATGTTGTGAGTCAAAATTGTTTAGCAATTGGTGATTTTAATCACCATATTAAAATACATCTAGTTGAAGAAAATATTATGAGTTTATTTAGATTATTATTATTCATCTAAGTTTAGATTAGAAGATAATAGTAAAAGTTTCTTGAAGTATTTTAGTAAAATTATAATAGTCAAAAGTTACAATTAATAAATTGATTAGAACTATACTTTTGAACTTAGATTTGGACATATGAATAGTCAATCTTAAGATAAAATTATGTTTTAAATACATTGGTGGTATTATTTTTGCTAAAAAGATAGTCTATTCCTAATTACAGGCGAATCTAGCCTTAAAATCGGACTTAAGTTTAAAATCATTTTGGGCCCTTGATCTTGATTAGGGATTTTTAATTTAAGAGTGGGGATGTGGATGCCATCCCTAGGCCACCTTTCTCTTGGTTAAAAGGGGCTTGGGTGGCCACTCTTGCTCTCTCTCATCTTTTGGTGGTGAAGCCCTTGTAAAATTTCCTCTTGAAGTGTAGATTCTTCTTTCCTAAGTCAAGTTGTGTTTCATTCACACATTACTTTTAGTAAGAATAGAGCTAGGACTTAAATTTTTAGAAGGTGGTAGGACTTTTTGTTGACTTTCCAATGACATATTGCACACACCATTTGGATCAAAGACAAAGCAGTGGCGGCTATTTTAGTGATAGGGTATCTGCTGCCCCTTTGATTTAGAGTTGTGACTTTGGAGGACGAGATCTAGAGTGTTAAGAAGAGTTTGAAGGTAAAATTTATTGGAGAAGAAGCGCTCTAAAGTCTGGTTTTTGAAAAGCTAAAGCTTATTCATGGGCAACCAAGGACAAGGTGGTGGCAACCAGTTTAGTGAAGGGGGGTCTGCTATCGGACAAATTCGGAGCACCAACTTTGAAGAGCGACATCTTCCAAACCAAAGTGAGTTTGGAGCTGAATCCAACCAAGGACAAGACAACACCAATTGTTTTAGTGAAGGGGGATTGATTCCTTAGATCAGAAGTATCACTCGATTATGTTTTCATTTTTTTTAGAATTGTTTGTAATTTCCTTCTGTCTTTTATTGAATAATCTTGATACTTATTATTAAATACTTCTTGAAAAATTTCCCTTTATTATCCTACTCCTTTATTTTTTTATTTTTATTTGGAAGTTTTCTATTATAATTTTTACTTCTATATTTTACTTTTACTACTAATTAAGTTTATACTATTAAGTTTTATTTTTCTATATTTTTATTTTTAAATTCATCTTTCATCTTTTAATTTTATCTTTTTATTTATAATTTTTACTTTAATCTTTTATATTTTATTTTTTACTATTTATCTTTTATTTCTTATTTTTATCTCGATTCTTTTATCTTTTTTATCCATCTATAATATTAATGGTGTATTGTTTGGAAGACACTTAGATGGTAGTACTATAAATGCTAACAATAAAAAAAAATCTGTAAAAAATCTAAAAACACTAATTTTTTCTAATTCAATCAAATAAAAACATAAAAAATCTTATAGTGAGTTTTTTTGGCTCACAAAATGGCAAGGCTCTTTCTCGACAATATATATTGATATCATGGCCTACCAAATGATATCGTATCTGATCAAGGACCCCAATTCATATCTAAGTTTTGAAAATATCTTTTTGAAATATTGAAGGTAGATATTAAACTTTCTTTGGCTTTCCATTCTCAAACTGACGGCCAAACAAAACAAGTTAACTAAGTTTTGGAGCAGTATTTATAATGCAATATTAACTATCAATAGGACAATTGAATCTCATATCTACCATTAGCAAATTTTGTATATAATAATATTATTCATGCCTTAACTCAATAAATACCGTTTTGCTCCAACTATGAATATCATCTAAAGTTTGATCTGTAGAATATATCAAAGAATAACAATCCAGCGGCTAAAAGATTTGCAAAGTATTTATCGTAATACCAAAAAACCTTAAAGCTTCAATTACAAGCAGCTCAAGATGCTTACAAGGTATCTACAAATAAATTTAGGAATCAATCGCCTACTTTTTATATTAGAGATAAGGTATGGCTTCTTCGACGGAACATCAAGACTAAGCAGCTATGCGATAAGTTGGATTATTGAAGGTTGGGACCATTTTTTATCCAGAAGTAAATCAATTCAATAGCATATTGCTTGAAATTACCATCTGCTATAAAGATACATCCAGTTTTTCATGTCTCTCTTTTAAAACCTTATAGAAAGTTGCATATTCCGAAAAGAGTATAACAATTGCCGCATAATATCAAAATTGAAGACCATAAAGAATACAAAGTTGAAAAGATATTTGATTTAAGGCAAAGGTGGGACAAATTAGAATATATTGTTTATTGGTAGGGCTATGATATTAATAAGCGCACATAAGAATCAGCCAAAAATCTTGCCAATGTATCTCAAAAGGTACAGGAATTTCATTGATTCTATCTCAAACGTATTCAATGATAATTTTTTATTGAAGATTGGATTCAAAGAATACTCATAAAAAAGGGGAGAGTTAAATTAAAGCCTTCATCAATATGTAGTCGTTTATTCCAAGATAGAATAGAGTGGTAGAAACAAGTTAGTTATCATGTCAAATCTTCAAGCAATGAAAGAACAAGACTCAGAAGATTTGTTTGCCATGTAAACTTTGAATAAACTAGTGCAATTTTCACAACCTTCAATTGAGCAAAGTGAAGACAATATATTTTAGCGCCAAGTACAACCTCAATTGGAGCCATTAGGAACAAGATTCAACCATCCAAGTCTTAATTCCAATGCTCGAGCTTTAATGATATTGCTTGAGCTTGGAAAGGTGAATCCTTTTAGTCTTGAGATCTTATTTGAAGGATATTTTGAAGGCTGCAATGAAGATGAAATCCTTAGATGGGAAGTTTCAACAATGGAGATATTAGTTCAAGGCCATAGGTGATTTCTTTGAGGACTAATAAAATCCAATGTTCAAGAATGAAGAACAGAATACATAGCTTCACTAGTATAATATATTCTTGATATCTTATGTACGTAATAAGTTTGAGCTCTTTTTGGAACTCGTCGCTAAAAAAAAGAAGTGATGTTAGAGACATATACTTTGTAGGTTCATAGAACCTTCTAAAACATTCTAAAAGCTTTTTAAATTAGTGAAAGTCAATTGAGAAGCTTTCTAGTTGGTGAAAGTAGCTCAAGAAGTTTCCTAGTTAGCAGAACAAGCTCAAGAAGCTTTTCACTTGGTAGAAGCTATTTGAGAAGCTTCTTAATTTGATAGAAGCAACTGAAGAAGCGTCCTAGACTAGAATATATATAGGGATTGAGGCTGAAGAGTTTTTTAGTCTCGACAACACATCTCTTAGAATTCTATCTAATTATCACAGACATAAGATTTATTCCAATAATTATCTAATAAATATAGACCAATAGAAGTAAATAAAATAAATATCACAAACATATACATAGTTACATATATGATCACATAGAACTAGATAAAAGAAGGTAAAAGTAGGTTAATTCCATAATATCTTTAGAGAAACTTCCTAAAAACTTCATAGACGCTGCTTTGACTTTATAAGTAAACATAGTAGACTTTTGGATTAGAAACTTGGTCAATAAGTTAACCACATGTCGCACATGTTGGTAGCTTGAAGACCAAGCTAAATACGTGGTGAATATATAGAAAACTTGGCCTGCAAGTTCGACACGTGTCTTGTAAATTGGATACGTGTTGGAGGTCCTATAGAACGTCGCCACTTAGCTCTTAGGTAGATAGTATAAATAGAGACAAGAGTGAAGCCTTCTTCACTTTTATCAACTCCTTTCTTGTTTCCAATCTAGTTCAAGGGTCTCTAATTTTCTTGTCTTTTGGTATTAGCCATTCCAGTTTCTTTTTAATATGTATACTTCTTTATATTTATTTCTTTGAGAGAGGTCTCACTTGTTTATTTGACTTCATTCAGTTATTGTCCTTGACAGATTGACAAGAGTACACATACAGTATCAGAGCTTTGTCTTTTCTTGATTAAGAGTGGATTACCCCTTTTTCTTCATAAGACATAAGCATATTAGAAGTTGTAGAGTACCCACTTCTAAACTGATATTGTTTCTAGAATTTTTTTTCTTTTGAGTGTGTGTTCCGTATTTCTTGAAGTAAGAGTAGACATCTTCCTTTCTATTATATTATCATGGCAGAGTTTGTGGAAATGAAGAGTGCAATGGCACAAATGCAAGAGCAAATGAGAGAACTAATGCTTACAATGCATCAACTCAGTTTACCACCACAAGGAGCATCAAGATTAGCAGGAAGTGAAGATGTAGAGATGGTTGGAACTACGTCAATATCTACACCAAACCATGCTACCTCACCAATGATGAAGCACCGTTCAAACATTAGAGAACCAAAAATCAGTTTGCCTGAGAAGTTTGATGGCACAAGATCTAAGTTTCAAGGATTCATCAATCAGGTACAACTGGTGATCGAACTTCAACCTTAGAGTTATCCTACACAAGGATCTCAAGTTAGGTTTATTAGAACGTTACTTTCGGGTCCTGCCTTATCGTGGTTTTCATCTTTTCTTGAACGATGTGATCCAATATTGGATAATTTGGAGGCATTTTTTGCGGAATTTCGATCGATGTATGGAGAACATGATGCAATTCGTGTTGCAACCAATAAGATTCGCATCCTACAACAAGGCAATCGATCAGTGTCATTATACGCTTCACAATTTTAACAACTAGCGACCGACATCAAGTGGGACGATGCTGCACTCATCAGTCAATTTCTCTACGGATTACAATATGAGGTAAAAAAGTTAATGCTCAATTTACCCGATCCTCAGACATTGAGTCAAGCAATTGATTTTGCTATGAAGTGTGACAATCGATTTTTTGAGTTTCGATCCGAGAGTCGTACAAGAGAGCCTCAATGTTATTATTCAATGGCAACATCAACATCCTCACAAAACGTACATTCGGAAGTAGAAGACATGCAAATTGATGCGGTACGTTTTAAACATCTTACTGAACAAGAAAAGATTCATCGTCGTCAAGAAGGATTGTGTTTATATTGTGGAGAACCTAAGCACACTGCTCAACATTGTCCAAAGAAATGTCACAACTACAAAATGAGGAGTACGGCTGTCAAAGAAGATAACATGTCGGAAAACAAATTTGTCCAGCTACAATAGGGACCGTGCAGCTGGAACCCTATACAATTCCTAGTAAAGGTCCTATTCTCTCCTCAAAACCCTCTCCTTGTTTTATGATAGATGTATATTTAGGACCAAAAAATTATAGAGCCTCTGCCTTATTAGATTCAGGAGCCTTAGCATGTTTTCTAGATGAACAATTTGTTAAGAATCGTAAAATACCTTTAGTACAGAAACCTAAACCCGTACATGTAGAAGTCATAGATGATCGCCCATTGTCCTCAGGAAATGTCACTCATGAAACCCGTCCTATAAAAGTAATAATAGATGGTCATAATAGCTATGTAACCTTTAACATAATTAAATCTCCATCTAATCCAATTATTCTAGGTTTGTCATGGCTAGAAAAATATAACCCTCAAATAGATTGGAATTCTCGTAGACTTGACTTTTCTCAGGATATTATTAAACATCCTACCGATCCAATAAAAAGCTACAAGCCTGGTACAGTAAAACCTGTACTTATAGGTGCAAAAGCTTTTATACACGGAGCAAAAGAAGGATCAACTTTTGCTATTTACGCAACACCGATTTCTGATAGTGGAAAGGCTTCAAGTGGCATTCCAAGCCAATACCGAGACTATCAAGATATTTTTGAGAAGAAAAATGCTGATATTCTTCCGGAGCATCGCCCATATGATTATTCAATTGATCTCAAAGAGGGATCTCAGCCTCCTCTTGGACCAATCTACAATTTATCACAAAATGAGTTGGCTGAACTCAAGGAGTATATTGAAGAGAATCTGGCCAAGAACTTCATACGTCATTCCAAATCTCCTGCAGGAGCTCTAATTCTATTTGTGAAGAAAAAAGATCGATCATTACGAATGTGTGTAGATTATCGGGGACTTAACAAGATCACTATCAAGAACAGGTATCCACTACCTTTAATCTCTGGACTTCTTGATCAACTGAATCAAGCTAAGATCTATACAAAAATAGATCTACGAGGAGCATATACAACTTACCACATTAAAAAGAAGCAGACAGAATGGAAACCCGGTGACTTCAACAAGGTATGACATTTTGAATATACGTTATTTTGACTCACAGCATTCAATGTCATAGCCATCTCATGAATGATGTTTTTCATGAGTTCTTAGACAATTTTGTCATCCGCTACCTAGATGACATTTTGATCTATTCTAAGAATATAGAAGAACATGAAATACATGTTCGTCAAGTATTACAAAAACTTAGAGATGCGGGATTGTACGCCAAGATGAAAAAGTGTGTATTTCACACTACTCAAGTTGACTTCTTAGGTTACATCATATCGAATAATGGCCTCATGATGGATCCTAAGAAAGTTCAAACAATCATAGACTGGAAGATTCCAAGAACAGTAAGAGATGTGCAATGCTTTCTGGGATTTGCCAATTATTATTGAATCTTCATCAAGAACTTCTCTCAAGTTGCAGCCCCACTTACACGCTTGACTTGTAAGGACAAGCTCGAGTGGAATAAAGAAGCAGAAGCATCATTTGAAGCTTTGAAGATAGCTTTTACTTCTGCACCAATCTTGTATCGCGTTGATTTTTTCAAGGCATTCTTTATGGAAACAGACGCATCCGACTTTGCTTTGGGCGCAATATTCTCACAAATGGGAACAGATGACAAATTCCATCCAGTAGCTTTCCATTTCGGAAAATTTTTGACAGTAGAGATCAACTACGAAATCCACGATAAAGAACTTCTCGCAATTGTGGATTCTTTTCAAGAATGGCGTCATTATCTAGAAAGCGCTTCTAGTCCAGTCACCGTGTATACGGATCACAAGAACCTCGAGTATTTCATGTCAGCACGCGTGTTGAATCGTCGTCAGGCTCGTTGGAGCATGTCTCTATCAAGATTCGAGTTCATTATTACATATCGCCCAGGAAAACAACAAGGTTTGTCCAATGCACTTTCTAAACGTTCTTATCTTGCACCAAAAGAAGGAGATGCAGCTTTTGATCAACAAAGAACAACTCTCTTGAAGCCGGAGCAATTTTATCTTCGGGCAACGAAATCAACATTAACTGTTGATTCAACTTTTCTCAAGCAAGTTCAGTTAAGTATGTCCTCAGATCCTCTTATTCATGAAATTAAGAATAATTTTTCTAAGTCTCATGATATTTCAAAGTTTGAGTTCAAGAAAAATCTTCTCTATTTCAAAGGGCGCTTATATGTTCAAGAAGATGAAGCACGATTACGTATTCTTCAAGCTCGTCATGACTTCCCAGCAGCAGGACATTTTGGGTACAATAAGACTCTAGAGTTGATATCTAGAGATTTTTGGTGGCCTCAAATGTAGAAGGGAGTCAAAGATTTTGTAAAAACTTGTGATGTTTGTTCAAGATCAAAAACTCCTCGCCATCGACCCTACGGACTTCTTCAGCCATTACCCATTCCAGAACAACCATGGTCTTCTGTGTCTATGGATTTTATCACGGATCTTCCAAATTCAAGTTCTTATGACTCTATATTCGTGATAGTAGATCGTTTCACTAAGATGGCACATTTTATACCATGTAGAAAATCTATCACAAGCAAAGAAACAGCTAAGCTTTTCCTAGACAATATCTACCACTATCATGGATTACTTAAGGATATTATATCGGATAGGAGAACTGAGTTTGTATCAAGATTTTGGAGAACGCTTTTCAAGATTCTAAAGGTGGATATAAAGCTATCTTCAACTTTCCATCCTCAAACTGATGGACAAACGGAGCGCGTAAATCAAGTCTTGGAACAGTATTTGAGATGTACCATCAACTACCAACAAGATGATTGGACAACTCTTTTACCATTGGTAGAATTTGCTTATAATAATACAGTACATTCTTCTACACAATAAACACCTTTCTTTGCCAATTATGGTTACCATCCACGACTTGATACTTTTGACTATTCAAAAGTTGACAATCCTGCGGCGGAAGACTTGGTAAATCATTTGTCAGAACTACATACAACAATGAAGGCATAATTAAAGGAAGCTCAAGAACGACAAAAGATAAACGCTGATGCGTATCAAAAGGAACAACCACAACTCAACGTAGGCGACAAGGTATGGCTACTTCGTTGCAATATCAAGACTACACGACCTTGTGACAAGTTGGACTATCGTAAGCTTGGACCTTTTCGTATTTCTGAACAAATTAATCCAATTGCATATCGATTACACCTACCAGAGTCTATGAAGATCCACCCTGTATTCCACGTGTCTCTTCTTGAACCATATAAGACAATGAACATACCAAGAAGAAGACAAGTGCCACCTCCTCCTATAGAAGTGAACAATAATGACGAATTTGAAGTGGAAGAAGTCTTAAATTGAAGGCGGCGCCAAAATAGGTTGGAATATCTTGTTCAACGGGCACCTGACACGATATTAGTAATGCTATTACCGAACCGCCAAAGAAAAATTCGGGTTCTTGCTCGATGCTCTCGAACCTTTACAACATCCATTAAACCAGAGAGATGAAGACTTTCTATAAAAGAAACAAGATGTAGGCAAGATAACATTCAACTTTCTATCCTTGTTTGTAGCTTCTTTGTATTTTGTGACGCTAAGGAGATGGAGAATCAACAGCCAGCGGATTTGACTCAAGAGCCTTCATTTGGTGACCTACCGGACAAGACATTGCGACTGTCACAACCCTCAAGACGACGCAACCGAGATGAAGATCTTCAAGAACGACATATTCTTCCTCAAATAGATGGCGAGATACAACGTGTTTGGTATCACGACCTTGGAAGAGATTCTCGATGTTTGATGATTTTATTGGAGATAAGAACAACTCCTGACGGTGTTCCAGATGTGACATTTGAAGGAAGTTATGAAGGTCACAACAATGATCAAATAATAGGGTGGTTCGCCTCCTGAACGTAATAATTATCGATGACGAGAGACGCTGAAATTACTGGCATATAACAAAGCGCCATTCTTTTTGGAATACTATTCGCCGTGATCTAGACTTTCTACATCGCCGCACCTCGTGGAACTCGCCCTTTAAAGGGGGGATAATATCGACATATACATATACGCCCATATATGATCGATAGAACTAGATAAAGAACATAAAAGCGACATTCCATAATATTTAGAAACTTCCATAGAAACTTCTCATAGACGCCGCTTGACTTTATAAGTGTCCATAGTAGATTTTTGGATTAGAAACTTGGTCAATAAGTTA
This sequence comes from Physcomitrellopsis africana, assembly GCA_036785485.1. Lineage (NCBI taxonomy): Eukaryota > Viridiplantae > Streptophyta > Bryopsida > Funariales > Funariaceae > Physcomitrellopsis > Physcomitrellopsis africana. The sequence goes on along the minus strand of JAWRVF010000351.1, from coordinate 159,204 downwards.
GCCACATGTCGCGACATGTTGGTAGCTCAAAGATCAAAGCTACAACACGTGGCGCTAACGTGCGCGCGAGCGTTGAAGTCGCGTTCACAAATGTGTCTTGTAAATTGGACACATGTTGGAGGTCCTATAGAATGTCGCCACTTAGCTCTTCGGTAGATAGTATAAATAGAGACAAGAGTGAAGCCTTCTTCACTTTTGTCAACTCCTTTCTTGTTTCCAGTCTAGTTCAAGGGTCTCTAGTTTTCTTGTCTTTTGGCATTAGTCATTTCAGTTTTTTTTAATATATATACTTCTTTATATTTATTTTTTTGAGAGAGGTCTCACTTATTTATTTGACTTCATCCAATTATTGTCCTTGACAATAAATTAATTTGATAATATCTGATAGAAAAGTTTTTTAGTAGCTTTATAGATGCGGAATCACCTTTATACATATCTATAGATGATTGATAGGTTAGAAACTTGGTCAACAAGCTAGCCACAAGGCGTACATGTTGATAGCTTGTGGAACAAGCTAGCCATGTGTAGCGCATATTGATAGCTTGTGGAACAAGCCAAATACGTAGCGCACATGTGAAAAACTTGTCGTGAAAATTTGACATGTGTCTTATAAATTAGACACGTGTAAGAGGTCCCATAGAATACCGCCACATAGCTCTTAGATAGATAGTATAAATAGAAAAAAGAATGAAGCCTTTTTCATTCTTGTCAAGTCTTTTTTTGCTTCTAGTCCAGTTTTAAGAGTCTATAGTTTTTTTGTCTTGTGGCAATAGCCATTCTAATTTCTTTTAATATACATACTTCCTTATTTTTATTTTGTTATATTTCTTAATAGAAGTTTTATATATTTATTTGCTTTCATCAGATTCTTATTCTTGACAGATTGACAAGAGTACACATATAATATTAGAGCTTTGTCTTTTCTTGATTAAGAATGGATTATCCCTTTTTCTTGATAAGACATAAGCATATTTGAAGTTGTAGAATTTCCACCTCTAAATTGATATTGATTCTAGAATTTTTTCTTTTAAGTGTATTATTCTGTATTTTTTGAAGTGAAAAGTAGGCACCTTTCTTCTTATTGTATTATCATTGCAAAGCTTACAAAAATAAAGAATATAATGGTACAAATGCAAGAACAAATGAGAGAGTTAATACTTGCAATGCATCAATTCAATCTACCACCACAAGGAGCAACAAGATTAGCAAGAAGTGAAGATATAAAGATGGTTGGAGCTGCATCAATATCTACACCAAACCATATTACCTCATCTATGATGGAGTAGCGTTCAAACATTAGAGAACCAAAAATTAGTTTGCTTGAGAAGTTTGATGGTATAAGATTTAAGTTTGGAGGATTCGTCAATCAAGTACAATTAGTGATTAAACTTCAATCTCAGAGTTATTCTACGCAAGGATCTCAAGTTAGGTTTATTAAAATATTACTTTTGGATTTTGCTTTATCATGGTTTTTATTTTTTTTTGAACGACGTGATCCAATATTAGATAATTTGGAGACATTTTTAACAAAATTTTGATCTATATATGGAAAACATGATGTAATCTATATTACAACCAATAAGATTTGCATCCTATGATAAGGCAATCGATCAGTGTCGTTATATATTTCATAATTTTGACAACTAGCAACTGATATCAAGTGGGATGATGTTGCATTCATCAACCAATTTCTCTATGGATTATAATATGAAATAAAAAAATTAATGGTCAATTTATCCAATCCTCAGACATTGAATCAAGTAATTGATTTTGTTGTGAAGTGTGACAATCGACTTTTTGAGTTTCAATCTAAGAGTCGTACAAGGGAGCCTCAACATTATTATTCAATGGCAACATCAACGTCTTCACAAAACATACATTTGGAAGTAGAAGACATACAAATTGATGGGTTACATTTTAAAGTTCTTATTGAACAAGAAAAGATTTGGCATCGTCAAGGAAGATTATGTTTATACTGTGGAGAACCTAAGCATACTGCTCAACATTGTCCAAAGAAACGACGCAACTACAAAATGAGGAGTACAGCTGTCAAAGAAGACAACATATTAGAAAAAAAATTTGTCCAACTACAATAGAGACCATGCAGTTTGAACCTTGTATAATTCCTAATAAAGGTCATATTCTCTCTTTAGAACCCTCTCTTTATATTATAATAGATGTATATTTAGGACCAAAAAACTACAGAGCCTTTGTTTTATCAGATTCAAGAGCCTCAATATGCTTTCTAGATGAATAATTTATTAAGAATTGTAAAATATCTTTAATACAAAAAATTAAACCCGTATATGTAGAAGTCATAGATAGCCATCTATTGTCTTCTGGAGATGTCACTCATGAAATCCATCCTATAAAAGTAACAATAGATGGTCATAATAGCTATGTAATCTTTAATATAATTAAATCTCCATCTAATCTAGTTATTTTAGGTTTATCATGGCTAGAAAAATATAACCCTCAAATAGATTGGAATTCTCATAGACTTGACTTTTTTCAAAACATTATTAAACATCCTGCCGACCAAATAAAAAGCTATAAGTCTAATATAATAAAACCCGTACTTATAGGTGTAAAAGTTTTTATACACGCAACAAAAGAAGGATCAACTTTTGCTATTTATGCCACACCTATTTGTGATGGTGGAAAGACTTTAAGCGGCATTCCAAGCCCATATCTGGATTATTAGGATATTTTTAAAAAATATATATAAATATTTTTTTGGAGCATCATCTATATGATTGTTCAATTGACCTCAAAGAGGGAATTCAGCCTCTATTTGGACCAATCTATAGCTTATCACAAAATGAACTAGTTGAACTCAAAGAATACATTAATGAAAACTTAGCCAAGAATTTTATACATCATTCAAAATCTTCAGCAAGAGCTCCTATCTTGTTTGTAAAGAAAAAAGATGGATCACTATGGATGTACATAGATTATCAAGAATTCAACAAGATTACTATCAAAAATAAATACCTTCTATCATTGATATCTAGACTTTTGGATTAATTGAATCAAGATAAGATCTATACAAAAATAGATCTACAATGAGCGTACAACCTGGTCTGTATCAAAAAAGGAGATGAATGGAAGACTGCTTTTTGAGCAAGGTATGGACATTTTGAATATAATGTTATGCCTTTTGGATTCACGAATGCACTAGTTGTTTTTCAATATTTCATGAATGATATTTTTTATGAATTTTTAAATGATTTTATTGTTTGTTACTTAAACGACACTTTATTCTATTCTAAGAACGTAAAAGAACATGAATTATATATTCATCATATATTAAAAAAATTTAGAGATATTGGATTGTATGCCAAGATAAAAAAGTGTGTATTTCACACTATTCAAGTTGATTCCTTAGGATACATCATTTCGAATGATGGTCTTATGATAGATCTTAAGAAAGTCCAAATAATCATGGATTGGAAGATTCTAAGAATAATAAGGGACGTGTAATATTTTTTGAAATTTTCCAATTACTACCGAATCTTTATCAAGAACTTTTTTCAAGTTGCAGCTCCGCTTATACATCTAACTTGTAAAGACAAATTTGAGTGGAGTAAGAAAGTAGAAGCATCATTTGAAGTGTTAAAAATAGCTTTTATTTTTATAACAATTTTATATTGCGTCAACTTTTTTAAGGTACTTTTTATAAAAATAAACGCATCAGATTTTGTTTTGAGTGCAGTATTATCACAAATGGGAGCAGATAACAAACTCCACCTAGTAGCTTTCTATTCTAGAAAATTTTCAACAGCAAAGATCAATTACGAAATCCACGATAAAAAACTTTTTTCAATTTTGGATTCTTTTCAAGAATGGCGCCACTATTTAGAAGGCGCTTTTAGTTCAATCATTGTATATACAAATCACAAGAATCTTGAGTATTTCATGTCAACATGCATGTTAAATTGTCATCAAGCTTGTTGGAGCATATCTTTGTGAAGATTCGAATTCATCATCACTTATTGGCCAAAAAAACAACAAGGTCTGCCTGATGCTCTTTCTAGATGATCTTATCTTGTACCAAAAGAAAGAGATGCAGCTTTTGATCAACAAAGAATGATCCTCCTGAAACCGGAGCAATTTCATATTCAAGCAATAAAATCAATATTGAGTGTTGATTTAACATTTCTCAAGCAAATCTAGTTAAATATGCCCTTAGATCCTATTCTTTATGATATTAAAAATAATTCTTCTAAATCTCATGATACTTCAAAGTTCGAGTTCAAAGACAACTTACTTTATTTTGAAGGACATTTATACATTGTAGAAAGTGAAGCATGACTACATGCTCTTGAAGCTCATCACAATTTTCCCGCAGTTGGACATTTTGGATACAATAAGACCTTAGAGCTAATTTCAAGAGATTTTTGGTGGCCTCAAATATGGAAGGCTATTAAAGAATTTGTACAGTTGTGTGATATTTGTTCAAGATCGAAAACTCCTTGTCATCGACCTTACGAACTTTTCCAATCATTATCTATACCAAAATAATCTTGGTCTTTTATTTCTATAGATTTTATCACGGATCTTCCAAATTTAAGTTCATATGATTATATATTCATGATTGTAGATCATTTCACCAAGATGGCATATTTTGTACCATGTATAAAATCTATTACATGTGAAAAAAGAACTAAACTCTTCCTTGACAACATCTATTGCTATCATGGATTACCAAGGGATATTATATTAGATAGAGGGACGCAATTTGTGTCAAGATTTTAGAAAATGCTTCTTAAGATTTTAAAGGTGGACATAAAGCTATCTTCAGCTTTCCATCTTCAAATTGATGGACAAACAGAGCGTGTAAACCAAGTCTTGGAGCAATATTTGAGATGTACCAACAACTACCAAGAAGATGATTGGACAATTTTTTTACCATTGGCAAAGTTTACTTATAATAATACGATACATTCTTCTATGCAACAAATATCTTTCTTTGCCAATTATGGTTACGATCCACGACTTGATACTTTTGATTTTTTAAAAGTTGATAATCCAGCAACAAAAGATTTGGCAAATCGTTTGTTAGTGCTACATACAATAATGAAGGTGCAATTAAAAAAAGCTCAAGAATGACAAAAAATAAATATAAATGCGTATCGCAAGGAACAACTACAATTCAATGTGGGGAATAAGGTATGGTTACTTTGTCGCAATATTAAGACTACTCGTTCTTGTGATAAGTTGAACTATTGTAGGCTTGGACCTTTTCCTATTTCTGAACAAATTAATCTAGTTGCATATCGATTACAACTATCGGAGTCCATGAAGATATATCTTGTATTCCATATGTCTCTTCTTGAACCATACAAGATAATAAACATACCAAAAAAAAGACAAGTGCCACCTCCTTCTATAGACGTAGACAATAATGAAGAATTTGAAGTAAAAAAAGTCTTAGATTTGAGGCAGCTCCAAAATAGGTTGAAATATCTTGTTCATTGGCACACTGTTGTGTTGTGATTTAGCTACCATATAAAAAAATTGTACATATATATTTAATGTATAATTTACTGTGCAGTTAAATGAAAGCTATAATAGTAGATTTCATTGGTTATAAAAATGTGATTAGATTATTAGTTTAGAAGAAATCTACTTAATAGGGCTATTAATGAGGTTTATACAATCTTATTTTTCTTTTGGTAGTGATTTTGAGGTTGATTAATATTGACAATAATTTATATATATATATATATCTTAAGTCACCTTTGTTAGACATTGGTGATCCTTAAAATTTTAGTTTATTTCTTTTATTTAGTATTTAAAGCACAAAGTATATAAATCTTATAAGAAGAAGGGTTAGAAAAAGGTTTTTAGTATAAAAAGGATAGTTTGGCCATCTATGTGGATGAAAAGAGGTGGATGATAGAAATCTCTATTCTAATTGGCCAAAAATCATGCCTAATAGGCTTCAAGTAGGCTATCTAAGTATTTATTAGGGATTAGGGTTTATTTTTCAAAAGGAATCAAACATCAGAGGCTAGGATCATAAGGTTTAGGTTTTTGGATCTGGTTTACGTACAAATTTTGTGTGATTTGCAATTTTTATGAAGAAGTTCTAGGTGATCAAAGTTAAGGTATTGATTTTAAACCTACTGTCACTCTTTTGAATATAACTCGCACATACAGAAAGCAATCATGGATTGGTGACTTAGGTCAGAGAGAGCACTTTTACGGCTACACTTTTTACATATGGCTTGACAAAATCTAAGTTATAATAAAGGAGAAATTGGAGGTTGAATTAGTGCTTACAAATTTAAGGGCAGTAAGTGACCCACTTACATAGTGGTTACATTTTGAGCTATATCTTAGGCAATTTAAAAGATTTTTGGCTCAAAATATTCAAGAATGTATATGTTTATGTCACAAGATTATGTGCAAAGCTTTTGTGGCATTAGAATTTTGGGTTTGTGAGATATAAGGAAAATAGTGCTCGGATGTCTCTGAGCTAGGGTTTTAAGCACCTACTAGGGATTTTAAGATATCGGACGATTAGAAATAAATTTATAATTGACTGATTATCATGGTGAAACTTAAGAGATTATCTATACTTTGAACTAAATTTTATAGAAACTAAATGGTTGGATCAAGAGTTATTAAACTCTAAAGTTCAGCAAGAAATAAGTCCTTGTGGATGAATAAAGTTTTGAAGGGTTTTTGTGGAAATTTGAACCCTTCTTGTACAAACTTACTTGAATACAAGAGGGTTTATATATATAACTTATTTTTTGTAAGATTTTTATATATATATTTTTTTTTATTAATGACAAATCACCTGTTGGATTTTTGCTATCAAATTTCAAATAAACTCTCCATAGCTAGATACCCAATGTATTCCTAAATAGAAGTTTACGCCATATGACAATGGATATGATATTAGTGAATGCACATGGGAACCAAAAAAGAATCTTGTAAATTCAGCAAGAAAAGTAGAGGCTTTTCATCAACGACATCCATCAAAATCAAGATGAAGACCTTCTCTATAAAAGAAACCCGATCTAGGTAAGATAACATTCTATTTTCTATCATTGTTTATAGCTTCTTTGTATTTGTGACGTTAAGTAGATGGAGAACCAACAATCAATGGATTCAATTCAAAAACCTTCATTTGCTGATTTACCGGACAAGACATTATAACTATTACAACCTTCAAGACAATGGAATAGAGATGAGGACCCTCAAAAACGACATGTCCTTTCTCGGATTGATGGCAAAATATAACGTGTTTAGTATCATGACCTTAGAAGAGACTCCCAATGTTTAGTAATAATTTTAGAGGTAGGAACTACTCTTGATGGTGTTCCTAATGTTTTCTTTAAAGGAAGTTATGAAGGCCTCAACAATGATCAAATAATAGGATGGTCTTGTTGCCCTGGTATGGGATATTATCGATGGCTGAAAGGACCTATCAACTACCTTTGAAGGGAACAAAGATCAGAATATGTGATAATTTGATGTAGCTAAGACTTCCTCAACATATAATCACCGCTCCTTGTGGAACTCGTCCCTAGAAGGGGGGATAATGTTACGGACATAAGATTTACTCTAGTAATTATCTAATTAATATAGACCAATAGAAGTAGATAAAATAAATTGATTTGATAATATCCGATAGAAAAGCTTCCTAGAAGCTTCATAGATGCGGAATCACCTTTATACATGTCTATAGGTGATTGGTAGGTTAGAAACTTGGTCAACAAGCTAGCCACATGGCGTACATGTTGGTAGCTTGTGGAACAAGCTAGCCACATGGCATACATGTTGGTAGCTTGTGGAATAAGCTAGCCATGTGTCGCACATGTTGATAGCTTGCGAAACAAGCCAAATACGTGGCGCACATGTGGGAAACTTGTCGTGCAAGTTTGATATGTGTCTTATAAATTAGACATGTATAAGAGGTCCTATAGAATACCGCCATGTAGCTCTTAGATAGATAGTATAAATAGAGACAAGAGTGAAGCCTTCTTCACTCTTGTCAATTCTTTTCTTGCTTCTAGTCCAGTTTCAAGAGTCTATAGTTTTTTTATCTTGTGGCAATAGCCATTCTAGTTTCTTTTAATATACATACTTCCTTATTTCTATTTTGTTATACTTCTTAATAGAAGTTTTATATGTTTATTTGCTTTCATCAAGTTCTTGTCCTTGACACTCATCTTTCTTAGTGTTGTTTGTGTATTCATCTATTTAATTCAAATTCTTGTTGGTTTCTTTTTGAAACCTTGTCTTGATTCAAGATTCTTGCTCTGTATTCTTATGTCCCTGATAATAATCCATAGAATTGCATGTATTACTACACAATGTGATATTTTTTTTGTTTTTAATATTAAATAGACTTTAAAATCCTCCATGTCTAAATCTATTATGCCATTAAGATAAAAACATATTTTAAATAAAAATAATTATCAAATATCTATTTTAAAATATTGGATCATTTCTTTTTTTTCTTCTAATGTTCAACAAATTCATAATAATACCTATAATTCTAAAAATATTAGTAAATATATATATATTCAAATAATAATATGTAAAATATTAGACATTAAAATATAAATTAAGAATCATAAATTTTTCTAAAATATACTAAGAATTTATATTTATTTATAATTTTAAAAACTATAAATTATAAAATTATAAAAAATAGTTATTAAAATATAATATAAAACAAATAGAATGTCATAATGTAGAAAATTTTAAAACTAATTCTATGTTAATAATAATTATACATAATATATTATTATTTTAAATAATTAAATAAATTTTAAAAAATAATTTCTATTTAAAATTAATATTTTATATAAATAGAATTATATATTTAATTTATTTTTTATTATTTTAATAAAATATATACTTAATAAATTTAAAATAAAAATTTGATATTATAAAATAATAATAAAATAATATAAATTTATTATTTCTTATATTACTTTAATAATTTTTAAAAATTATTTATTTAATTATTTTTGTGATATTTTTAAACTATTACACATTTGATAATTCAAAATAGTCTTAAAAAATTAACATATATGTTTCTTAAAGAAATATCCTTATCACTCAAAAGATCTATTATTTATTATTCTATTTTTAAACCAAATATATAAAGCAACACAACATATTTCCAAAACTCACAACACAAGTATTATTCTTCTAAGTTCATTAACCATCCCACAACACATTCACATCCAAACCTTCACATAATGAATAAACAAATATGTTTCAAAAGGAAGTCCGGATTTGAACGAGTCAATTCACTTGAAGCCTATGACTAAGCAGGATGAAAAACGTCTCACGAATGAAACCCGAGCTCACCCGCGACTAACGTCATCCATCCATTTCCGGAGGCGGCTGAAACGGCGACGGAGGCGTGGCTTCACCGAAGCTCGAAGAATTTCGCCGCCCGCCCATTCTCCGATGGAGAGGTCACGAATGATGTGTGTTGTTGGAGCTTTCCGATTGGCAGGAAACTTCATGCCACGATTTCGCTATCGATGTCATCTGGTTCTGGACGAGTAGATTTAACCCGCACAGCTATACTCACACAGATTGTGTGATTGTTGCTTGATCCCAGTGTCGTCATTGAACGCCAAAGCGAGCAATCTCAGAGATGCATGCAAGGATTGACGGGAAGAGCGCTGAGAATTTCGCATCCAGGCACTTTCTCAAGTCGGTTGATCATGCCAGCTAGATCCAAACGCAACTGTAACATTCAGCGTTCAGAAGCACAGTCTGAGATTTTTTTGGTCGCATTTCTCCTTGCTGATTTTAGAGTGTGAGTGTGTTATTATCCTGGTGTTTTTGGAACCGTTGAGATTCATTGTCAGGGTTGAGAAGTGAAGGAGGAATGCCTGAGGTTTTAGTGCGGACTTTGCACAACCCCTCGGGCAAACTCGAGATCTAGTGCACGCGTTTCAGCAGGACACACAGTCACTTGTTCATGGTAGACTGAAGCCGTCCTTGAGAGAATCGTGGCCTGGATCGCGAGTAGCTCGCGTACCCTGCCTTTCCATCTGTTAAACTTTGTAACTATCGCATTGGATTCAAGCTGTTTAACACTATGCCGTAGTTGCATGGCATGTTTCAGAGGACTGATGAAATAACTGTTTTATTCATCGGGTTTGCGCAAGCTGTCCGACGGGAAAGCTACCACAGTAAACAATTTCAGCTCGCCCCAAACCAAGGAATTCTGCAACAGTCTGAATCAACGCGTGCTCTCTATAAGCCATCCGGAGAAACAAGAGAGTTTAAAACTAAGGTGCACAGGGAAGTAGTCCATTTGTGATGCCAGTCCATGGGAACGGATTTATCAACACAGTGGACATGAACATACACGTCCCTATTTACACTGTGCTGGATGAATGGATTGAAAGTTGATCCCCCGCCTTTCTTACCACACTTACCCTTGGTTTCTCGATTTGTGTTGTTTTCCCCATTATTGTTCACTTTCCTTCGCTTTGTGTGCAGAACATGATTCCCATATCACCTTCATCTTTCTTCTTCCTTTTCAGGGACGATGTTTAAATACTCAAGCATTCTTTGTTCGGGTCGAAAGGGTCCACGAACTCCTCATGCACATTGAGCATGTACGTATTCACCACAAGCTTATTATGGTTACGGTGCGGTGCGACAGGAACTCGGTGCAGAAAATTCCCTCGTCCGACCTCCTGTCGCTGATTACAGCGCCTGAAAGCATCGTATGCACAATGCCGGTTGCGCTGATTTTTCAGAATCTGATTCAAGTACTACGTAATATGGACAACTTCACAAAATGTAGGATATGCAATTTCGGCTCAGGAAAACCAGAAACCAACTACACCGCTACAGGCTCCGCACCAGCTTTACAAGCTACCAGACTGGGCAACCCTCTCCTTTGGCTGCAAAAGCCTGATTTCCCGGACAGGGTCTGAATATCGTCCCTCTCCCAACTACAACGATTCCAGACTATTGTTATTTCATTCCTTTGGATCAATCATGCTCAATATGTTATAAACAATTTGGGAGAAACAACTTGGAAGCTTCTCATAATAATATCGAGGCTTTCTTGTGTGTTCAAGCCTCAATAACACTCTCATCAGGTTTGAAGAGATTCACTCTAGAATGAGATTCGAACCCCTTGGCAGTCAAAGGAATTTAGGTGTGAACGTGGAATATAACGCACAAAGCCCTGTAACGGTCATTTATTTAACCATATGGGGGAAACACCCCACACTCACTGAATACCCCTACTGAATGAACCTTGATTTAAGACAGATGTTACTATCGTTACTGCTGACTTTATTGTACTCTACTAGATCATTCGCACAATAAGCAGTATGCTTTCACCCTACAGCATATTAGGTTTCACTCAGCACTTGGTTGAACATAAAATGCACAGGATGGAGTAAATAATGCTTACTGCAACAGAGGAACAAAGGCATCAACCAATACAAAGACTCCAGTTATTCCGACTTATAACTCGTCTTTGTAACGGTGCCTGCAATAACCACCATCCCACCGGAGAGTCTTTACCACAGGCTCTCCCCAAAATCCAAACGAAACGTGACCACGCTCAACAATAACCATTGCATGTCTGTTCCAACTCTCAGGTTTCGATTCAGAAGCAAAAAGAACAGCAGTGGCAGAACTCAGAGAAGAGAGCTGGAGTGGACAGTGCAGGCAGTAGCAACATGAAACAAGAGCTTCACGTGCTATATACCAGTGGATTCAAAATTTAGGATCATACTATCGAACAGTATAGGATCCTGGTGATGTCGGAGTAACAGTCCTCATAATGTCAGTACCTAAGTTGGACACCTTGTTGCCTTCACTACCTAAGCTCGCACTCTGTTGCAAAACACTACTGCTACTGTCGCTAACACCTTTGATGGGGATGGCTCCAACCCCTACCCTCTCTGAGCTCTCAGATGTAGACCCATTACAATCTTCGACTGAATAACAGTCTATACCATTTTGAGTAGAGCCCCTCTCTGTAGCAAGAGAGCAACCCACGTCCAAGGACTTTGGGGGGCTCTCACCTCCATTTACACATTTCTCCCTCACGAGGTCTTCTGGTCCGTTATGAGAATTGTTGTCCTCTACACAGGCAGATGCCTTGTCCATCTCGACAGATGCAACTTCGGCAGGCCTATCTTTCAACAACTGTGCTTCAGTAGCGACTAAGTCCACATTGTCACCGAGAGGTGCAGAGCCAGGCTCTGAAGCAGCTGTCTCCAAATCTTGATGGGCATGATTAACGTCCATGTCAAATATTACTTCAGGATTACCCCGACTAGTATGATCTGAGCTGGATGCCTGATTCATACCACGTGGCCCATGCTGGTGTAATGACGTTGCAATTGAATCCTCTGCTTTACACATCTTCGAAGTGATATCTTGCGCTGGAGATGTAGAGCCCAAAATACTTGATTTTGCCAACCCCGGGACCTCCGAACACCTTTCGACAGACTCGGCTCCACTAGAATCAACGAGACCAGAAAGATGAGGCTCGCCGTTGGAGCGGTCAGCTGCGTGACCATCCTCAGGCTTTTGCCTCTTGAATGAGGTCGCATCGGGTGGTTCCAAGTTTGGGGCAAGATGAATCTTTCGCTTAGATATACTTCCATCTTCTACTTCTTGCCAAATAAGGTCTGTAAGGAAGGTTGCCGGAGGTATACTCTCCGACTTCTTATCCAACACCCCACCTGAATCTTTGCGATTGATGCCCAATGCTGGAGGCAAGTCCTCGTCCTCATCTTCATAATCTACTAGACCAACGGTGGTTCCCCTGTCAAGTCAAAATGTCAGTTAACAGCAAACCGGAAACAAAACATATGAAGGATTTACAAGTATCTCAAGCCAACACGGTGAATGAAGGGAACAGAACGACACATTAAGATGTTTACCTTGAGGGAACGGCACCTAGGGCACTGCCATTTATCGTAACAGATTGTTTTGACTGCAGCTGTGAGGGTGTACATACCCTTGCAGTTGCTGTATCCTCCTCATCGTCACTGTCCAGGTGTAAACAAACTTATGTAAGTCACATGACCAAGATAAATCGACTCCAAAAAGGTGCGTCATATTCCGGTGACACATCCAGATCATGAAGATACCTGTCCTCATTGAAATATTCCTCCTCATCTTTGTCCAATGCTCGCTCATCCTTTCGTCGACGGGTGTCAGGAAGACCTGCTTGGCTAAGCCTATCACGTCCCGTCCGAGAACCGTGATTAGGGGTGCCACTTGTAATAGCACCTCCTGCATCTCTTGTGCTAGAGGGACCTTCCAAAAGCTGCAGCACAGAGTACAAAAGACAGGTGGATCAAAATGCCTTCAACAATACCTAAACTACCTGAAACAATAATTCTGACTCAATATTAGATTCAGGAGAGAGCAACCTGCTCCAGTGCATGAAGAAATAAATCTTGGCAACCCCCACGGCCCAGAGATTGATACTTACCTGATCATATTTCAATTTCAGCGCCCGAAACGTGTCCACATAGTCAATGGATTCTAATTTTGAAGAATGCTTCTCAATTAGATAAAATACGAGAATTTTGATGCCCTCCTGCAAAAATTGCCATACAAATCCTTGATCAGTCTCATCGGCACAAGATCATACATGTAAATATACTCTAGTTGGTGAATGTAGACAAAAGTATATTGATCATTACATTTTGACCAACAGTCCCTTCTTTATAACGTTAGACCAAATCCAAAGTATCAAGGGCATAAGGATCTCAACAAGTTTTTGGTGGATGAAATGTTCATATTAAGTGATGCAACCACTGATTTGTATCCGTAATACATAAACGAGAGACATTTGCTTTGATTGCATACCACCCAAAAATCCTCGAAGGAATTAGTTTTACTTGTTTAAGTTTATGGAACAGAAATAGACTTTCTGCCCAAGGGTCTAGCAAAAATAGAGTTACATTAAGAAAAGTTTCACTTCGTACACAGGATAGTATGACAGCACCAGTAGACCAATACCAATAACTACATTAAAAAACTAACTGCTCATATTGAGATTAGCGGAGGAAAATGCAAACATACTTTTCGAATGAAATCAATAAGCTCCAATACAGCTGAATTAAGGAGATTGTAGCGGTTTCCATTAGCCACAAAAGCTCCAATAATAGGCTCAAACAGATTATGCTTCACTATGTACCGGAAGTAAAATTCATCCTGCACCGTTTCATACCATTACAACCCAGTCAGGCAGCTGCCTTGAAATTTCTGGTCAAATATTCGTCTCACATATTTCAAGCGAGGACATCATTGCATCCTGTATACAACTACAGGTTCAAGGAAATACAACAAACACAACTTTATCCATGCAAACTTTGGAAGATTTGTTCCAGTGAAGGTGCAAATTACGCAAGTAAACACGCATACTTCCAACAAAACCAACCTTCAAAGAAACACATGTTCTTAAAAATCGCACAGCAGCCACAACTAGGTACTTCTCCTTCCTGCGAACCAGCTTCAGTATTTTTTCCACGACATGATGTTTCATTACATAATACCTAGTAGGGTACACAAAAACAAAAAAACGAAGATCTCATCAGTACAACAATATGACTTGAAAAGAATTAAGTTTGAACCGCTGCAAGGATAAACCCATCAACTGATTTAAGTACACAAGGATGTCACAAATGAAAGTGCTGTGTTGAAAATGACAGCCTACTAACTAAAAGGTTGAGCAGCAGAAGTTGATAGTATTCACACAATTATGACTCACAGGACACGCTATTCCCAGGTGACACCGAACTTACTTGATTCTGAACCGGTGATGCTGGACACAAAAACACATCAGCTCGCAAATGTTTCCAAGAATCTCAGGAGAAACTATTCGCCTCGTCCTCTTTCCAGCATCGACAGAGTCATTAGCTGGCTCTATGTTACCTGACTCTGATGGACAACCGTCCGTAAGAAGTTGAACCATTTGATCCATGTATTTATCATAAAATATCTCCAGAAAAAGGCTTCTGTCAACGGCTGGCTGTAACCCATAAATGGCAGACACTATGTAAGAAACTTGATTAAAATCAGATACAAGTGTGCCAATATACCATAGTGAAGATACTTCATAAATGAAAGAAATAGGTTCAGCTGGACGTAGGGAATATTTACAACAAAAACCGAAATCCTTCATATTCGTGATCTACTCCAACCGCAAAATTGAACACTATTCGCAAAATTACAAGGTATTAAGATTAGAACCAATTTCTCAGATTAAAGAATACATACAAAAGCATCGAAGTGTTAAGAACTCACTAACTCCAATGTCTCTGCATCCAGGAGCATACGCATAATTTCCAGAAGTTGAGCTTGCAATCCACCTTCGCTAGGAGTTAACATTCCTTCTACCTGGAAAGCTAACCACTTCATCAGTGCACCCAAATACTCCAATAATTAAAAATCATGTTCTCTTACTTCAATTTGAAAAACAGTCGATTTTCTCCAATGATAGACACATCCCACATATTATTCTCAAAAAACATGCTACTCTTGTTACAGAACCCTCTCTAAAAGGAGTGAAATTGCGGGAGAATCTAACTTGATACAAGTTTCAAAGGAGCTATGCCAGACCTTCATTCGAACCACTTAAAGGGCGAAATTTGTAAATAAAACCGACGAGTTCGAAAGTGTCTAATGAAATAAACGCATAAAGACAAACCACACACCAGTTCACTGAACAACGTGTAGGACGGTTGGTGCACCAAAAAACTCCGAAGTAATGCTGGGTCGTGGTTCATAGTTACTATTAAAATATCACACCTGGCACCAGATCACCCAAACTCAAGCAAATCAATCCGCCTGCAACATTAAATATGAAATGAAAGCTGACCAGTCTGCACGTATTCAAACAAACATGACTGATCAGAAAAATGTGGCAGATATGGCGCAAACGCTGGCACAACGACCCTATTAAAAAGCCAGACTTCAAGCAACAGTTAATTGGTTAAGGAGATAAATAAAACGTGCCACCACGAGAAGGATACTTACCCACTTAGTCGGACAGCCTCATCTGCATCCTTAAGGATGTCTTTCACAATTTCGAACAATCCCTCCTTAGCAAGTGCACTGTCGCAAAAAAAAAATTTCAGTTTATGACATAAGATGAAATCGTTCACAGCAATATAAATAATCCCTTAAGAGAAAAAAACGACCTCTACAAGGTGAACGGACAACTTATATATGTAGAAAACTCTACCTGAACAACTGGCTTCGCACAAGAGGTTGAAGATGCTTGCTCAAGTTGCAAAACTCTTGAATAAAAAACACCTTCATCAACCACATTTGTAAATCAGAAAGAAGAAACCTATGAAAGATTGGTTACAAAATTTAAATATCAAGACATTATTGATGGATTCAAGAAATTTTACAAGTCATACTCTTAATTAGAAACAAAACCTGACTAAGTCGAGATTGAGGTCATGTTCTCCAACAAAGAAACAAAGAATATCTACAATCACCTACATCCTGCATGTTTATGACTAACAACAATTAACTACTAACTTCTTTGATTGCTCGATGCTGGAGTAATAAGCTCAATTATTCCCTGATCTCATATGAGAAATGAAACAACCAAAATCATTTAAGAAAGTACGAGATCCTGGCGCACAACCCATGATTTCTTCACAATATCTTAAGATTGCCAGTAGCTGCGAAACTCACCAAATCCCGCCTTTGTCTCTCCGAGATTTCGGGCGAGCGAAGTTTTGAGAAAAGTTCCGCCAGAAAAGCAGGGTCGTTGTGGAGTGCAGTCACCACCTGCATAAAGAAATGAAAAATTAGCACTTCCATCCATTTGAGCAGGAATAAAATTTACACGCGCAATATCAGAACCATTACGAGACAAAAAATAATTGCAATGGCAGGAGACTGTCACTAGGACCTTCCTACATGGAAACTTACTGAAACATTGTTCAAGAGTATGATTGAGTTGAGTGTAGCAAAAGTAGGGTCATCCAGCACTCTAGGTAATATAACATCCTGTATACAAAGTAATCATTTGAAGTTAGCAGTTAGCAGGAAAACAAAAAATCCGACACAAAATGATATACAAGTTGTAATAACAATCTGACAAACATTGCATAAATGAGAATCACAGAATTTTGAAAGTTGAGAAACGATTTCGACCTTTATATAGCCGATACGATATGTTTGGTGGATCTTCGACGAGATAACTGGATCCCGTATAGGAACCACCTGCTTTTCAAAATGGCATCCAATTGTAACTTAACTTTTTTCATTTGAAGCTGGCAGACATACATCATGAACTAGCATGCAAATGCTAATAAACCCAGAAAACCCACTAAACAGAATGATTATCACACTGCATTACATGAACAGCACACATAAAAAGAAACTTGAGTACTACTATCAACAGTTTAAAATAGACTCTAAAAACATACAACACTGGCAATAATATTCCAGCCCTGCATACCTCCTTGAAAACAACCTGCTCCTTGAGAAAAGTGCGGTGACCTTGGGCTTTTATCACATCAGGATCATCTGCACATAGACAAAGTGATACAGAACACTTAACAATGAAGGCATTTAACCGATACGAATAACATTAAAAGATGGTACGGAAGAAACCAAAGTGTCTTATCGATGAGCATCAAGCATCCACTTAAAACTTAAATTAAGTAACAAAAAGAAAAAGCATGTTGCCATCATACTGAATGAAATCACAATGAAGTTGGTGAAGAGAGTATTCTCACATTCCAAAGCTCCAATTATATCCATTATGTAATCATCGCTAAATATGATATCAAAAATATGCCCATCATTTAGAGAGACTGCAGATAAGGATAACAGAAAACACAATGCTTTAAATCTTCGCCTCAATAAAGATATAACACATTCCACTAAATATATATCACGAACAAGCATCAACACATTCTGGTCTCTCTATAGTCCAAACCAGAATAAAATACTCCCTCATTTACAGACTTGGCCATACCCTAAAAGTAGAAAGACAAAATCAGCCCAGTGACTGTCGACAAAAAAAATCATATCCAGACACAACATAAGCATATACCAATAGTGTAATGACTTGAAAAACATGCGTACCGTACAAGGGTTAGTTACATAACCAATAGCCAACAAATCTCCAAAATAAATGTGATGAAAGTCATTCAAGAACATTAGACATTCTGATGCGTTAATAAGCGAATGAAACTCACTGATTCCTTTCACAATCTTGAAAATCAACCGCAGGCCTTCAAGATTCTCCAGGTCCTCACAAGTGTGAAACAGCTGTACAAGTTTGGGTATGTAATTTTGCTGGATACAAGGAAACCGCAACCCACTTCAATAACTTTCCATAGTGGCAAGACTGATATCAAGGAAATAAAATAGCAACCAGCAAATTAGGTAGACTGAAGTATCACATGCAGATTACCACCCACATACATGGTATGAGACAAACTCGAAGGAACACATCCAATAAGAGGCACTAACAAAATAATTTAAGTGGGAAGATTGTTCTGCTTACATCGCGGACAATCATGGAGGCCACCCTATCACGATCAAAAGGCATAACTTCTGCAATAGTCTGCAATACGTCACAAAACAAGGACATGTACAGCAGTTCGGCAAGAACACACATGTACATGAAATATCAAGCTCCTCAAGCAAGAAAATGCATAGCTTGAAGACTTTTTAATATTCATTTCTTGACCCGTCTGTTATAAGGAACGGCCTTAAACTTTCGTTTCAAATTGCAACGCACCATTATTAGGAGGTAAAACGATTACTGAATGCAAATGCTGGTAGCATTCTCAGTCCCAATTTATCAAAAGACATGCTAGCAAATAGAATAGAATGGCAGAGGAACAAACACATAAGTAACCACTCGCATGAACACAATGATGATGATGCCCTGGGATGCTGTAAGTTTAACAATCAAGTAGAGAAACAAACTATCAAAAGAAGCGCAAGAATACAAGACTCCTCATTCTAATTGGTAAAAAAACCTTGGCAATGAGAGGAAGAGTGGAAAGCTCCACGGGCGGAAGTTCCAGTACTTCACCACCTCCACCTTCACGGAACGCATCATCTGTGAAAAATGACCGTATCAAGATAAGTTACGTACAAAACTCACATATATCCTCTATCCATTCAGGGCTTGTTATTAGTTGATGATTAGAGATCTAACATGCACGAAATACTCATTTCATTATACGCAACCCTGTTCATGAACGCTTCCGAGGCAGCAACCACAACATAACAGAAGCTAGCCAAAAAAATTCTTGCTTACCATCATCCTGCGAAGTACCCGAATGATCTAAATCGTCACCCACTGGACGTGTACTCCCCTCCATGCCTTTAACATGAATAATAAAATCTTATATTTAGATTTGGATGATTGATGATATAAAAATATTCATGACAAACAATAAAAATACAAGCGAGTGAATATCACCTAACTACAACATGTGCCAATGTCTAAGGTGTATAAAAATCATAAAGAGGATGAAGTTATTAATGACCATTTGGCTCGTGAGCTAATTCTAACAAAAAAACAGCGGATAAGACGAGGAATCATAAACATGAACTGCTATATTTTAAACAATGCAGGTAGCTCAACGCTTTTGACATGCTAATACCACAGAAAGAGATATAAAAACACCCTACACGCCTATAAACGCAATGCATACTATTGCAGTCACTGCAAACTTACCTCCCACTGATGGAAAGTGAATTGAACGTTGAACACTGCATATTTGATCCCTGCGGTAAGAACAACGCCTCCTGTGAAATCCCAAAAAGTGCTTTCTAGAGTAATCTAGGCACAGCCATCGACAGTATCAAGTTATGAAAAGGACAACTGGGACTTGAAAAGCCAGCAGAAATAAGCTGCTCAAGTCACAGTTTACATTAAAGGCAGCACTACCTTTCACTGGCTCACATCTGACGCTGTCAAGAGAAACCTCAAGGAATGTCGCCTCATACATACCAAATGTTCTCATAACCTGGACCAAGTAGTACAAAGGTACGTATGACATGGTCCACTCCCCACAATAATTTCGCAGCTCCCGCTTTAGAGGATTATGAAAATAAAGTCGCAGAACTATCTTTAGATATGGGTGTCCACAGTAAAGGATTCTCGCCACACCAAGAGTGCCTTTCCTTCTAAACGAATTTTTTTTATCAATCAGATTCGTTTGAACTAAAATAGCACAAATAAACACTTCCTCTTCACTCAAGAATGCAGGAAATAGGACATGACCAAATCACCACAGAAAGATGATAGTATCCATGTAACACTACTAACTTACCATATGAAGGAACAACCCATTGTCTCTTGAAAACTGAGAGCCAAATCTGTTGCCACTTCTGGATCCGTCCATGAGATGATAGTGTCTGTAGTGATCAGAGGCAAGTAAGATCCAATTCAGAAACTCAAAAGAAGCGAATCACAAAAATATACTACACCATCTAGAACTTCTCGACTATCCCCACAACAACTTATTAAGCAACAATCACAGCATTAATAACCAAGTCCTGTACATATCTAGGCATAAAATGCGTGATTATACCTTCTTGACGTCGGTATATATCATCTGCTGAAATCCGATGGACCAATAAGGTTTGATTGTCCTCCTCGTCAATGACCACTAAACCTACTGCATCCGAGCGCTGCATCAAGCAACAACCAACCTAATTAACATGAATTCAAATTAAACGAGAATACGATGCATTCAAGCTACACACCTCCGGCCAAATAAGACAGTCGGCTCGAATAGGTGCAACCATGGATTAAATTGTAATTTCTCAATCACACTAAATGGAAGCAACAAAACTCATGTTACTACCACCATTAAGCTTTATGAATTGCCACTACCAGGCATCAGGCCCTCCAGGTCGTCCACATGTTCAGACATCCATCACACGCAGCCTACTTTTCAGATCCTCTAGTTTGATTTGGAATCATGACTAATTTAAAGTAGTCTATAAACCAAGAATTGAGGGAAAGCCCAGTCCTAATAGATAGAAATGTTTCTTTGAAACAACTTCTAAAAATGACTCGTGTGAAAAGATAACGAAGCTACGAAGCTCAAATACCACCATTACTAGATTTTGGAGGCTAAACTAACGCCCAGCCAACAAATGTAACCCTCCGAAATAGCTAGGAAATAACCCCAGTGAGAAAGAACGAGAAAAGAGAGGAGGACAACGTTACTATTCAACTCAAGATCGGTTCGATACTGGGTGACAGAAGTGTGACAAATAGCTAATGAACATGTAAACATTACTCCTAGAGCCTACAATCGAAAGATGGATCCAATTTGAAGGATCACGAAAGAGATTAGCTCTTAACAACACTTCTCAGCACTGCAATTTCTAAGCTCGCATATAAAGTGGCTCTGGAGCTCGCAGACACATCAGCTGCACGAAGAGTGTCTTCACTAGATCTCTTAACAAGGTTCATGCGCAACTAATGTTGGGTGCAGTAATCAAACATTTACTAGAAGTGTTGATTTACTAAATAGCAAGTACTAACTGGATGAAGATACTAAAGCCACGTGGGTTTCGGGACTCTGCCACCGTGCTAGAGAGTGCTTGAGACCATTGCAATCCCATAGCTTATTGGCTTACTGTCCTGCTCCCCCAATTATATCCACCAGTGAAAACCAAACGACCTGAGAAAATAGGTGGTATCTCCAACGACTAGAATCATTGGGAACCATCCTTAAACATTCCATGATTCATAGTTTAGCTTCCAGAAATTAGGTCCTCTGCCGCTTACTGCTACTTATATTAAAATCGTTTGAGATTTGATTAGGAGAAGAAGCTAGTGGGAGGAAAAGTACCTCTAAATACTCAACAGACACGTGACCTGTTCCTTTGTCGTCCCATTTACCCTCGTCATTGAGGCGGTAAACCTTCACTCGCTGCGGAACAAACAGAGCAAGGTCAAAAATATTACATCGCCATAATCGTCAGATAAGTAAAAGACAGATGATAAGACACTACATTAGAATATACATCCCTGAAAGACGTTATCCTAAAGTAAAATTCTAATGATCAAATATCAAGCAAATCTTGCCGATTAGTAGTTCCGTCCTGATGTTCAAAATCAAGTCAAAATTGAATGTACAATAATAATACATTTTTCCTTGGTTATAGTAAGACAAATATCTGCATCATAAAAGCCCCTTAACTTGTTTGTCAGAGGAAAATAGAATTGATATTCAACGATTACAGTACATGCTATCCGTGAAAAGCACACCTCCCGTTGCAAAATACCTAGTTACTTTAGAGCGTCAACGATGACCTATATATTTAGGCAAGGTATAAATTGGCCGGCCATTACGCCAACCCCCACTCGTTAAAAGGATGGTAATTGCATCCCGGAACAGCAAGTCAAACGTTCCATGATAACAATCAAGATAATCCGCTTCTGTGCCCGGCTGGGTGACGAAACTTGTTTTCACAAAACCTATCTGAACGGCTCACTGCAACCTGACAATATAGATGAAAATTCTGAACCCATATGTACCACACAAAGAGCCAGACGAGGAACAAAAAATTAAGATAGCTCACCGGCTAATTAACTCTTCTGTCCAGATTGTAAACTATGAACAGCCATGTAGCACATAGGGTCAGAAAATACGTAATCGCTCTCCTAAACATGCATTTCATCTTAAGGTCAAGTTAGTGCAAAACGCGCCAGAAGAAATTCTAGAGTCGCAAAAGTTGAGGGACAGTATCTGATCTCTAATGTGCACACATTACCTGGAGATAGGTGAAATCCATGTGGTTCGGGCGCACTGCTAAGTCAGTCATGTATGATGCCCCCAGCTTAATCTCCAGCTGTATTCTCTTCGATAAACACTATTTTCCAACCAAGACACCAAAAATGCAATTGAAAACTTGCGTGCTAAAAGCATATGATTCCTGGACTTGTCATTTTTTTTTTTTTTTTTTTTTTTTTTTCTTGTGACACAATTCGAAGAAGGATTTACACTTATACAAGCTCTTTAACCGCTGAGCCGGTCGGAAACCTAAACTGTCTATTCAAAACTACAATCAATTGCATATAACCAATTGCCGCGATAACCAACACGGCACAAGTTTAGCACGCTTCCAAGGAACTGCCATGGTGACAGGGCTTCAACCACATTAAACGAAGAATCCAATCGAACACATAATCGTCGATATTGACCATAACCTCATCTCACTCGGAATTGGGTGAAGTGGCCCCAAAAAGCCAACCCTCCATAAAAATTCTTGCTGGCAAATATTAATTTGCAAGTGACAATACTTGTCCTTTCGCTCAATATATTACAAATGAACCAGGAAGGTTCTAGGTCAGCTAATACCGATACAAAACCGACACCACGCCGTGCTCCGCCCTGGTAATCATGCGCCTCAGGAAAAACAGCATGCCTGTGCCTTCACTCAGATCATCCCAATAAATGTGAACACCGTCCGACTATCAATTCTATGAACAATTGCTCTCCACACGGCAATTAAAAGGAACTCTGGCAGAATCCTTTTCTACTGTTTTCTTCTTCTTTTTTTCTTCTTTTTTTTTTCGGCGGACTTCAATAAACGATATATACACCCCCGTCTAACTATTCAATATTCAACATCAATTCACAGCACAAGCTCGAAATTCCGCGCGGTTGACGACATTGCCATTCCCCGTCAAAGCGCGCGCACAACCCCGCGCAATCCCGAGCAGCTCCAGACTCCCCGATAAAAATCCTCCACAGATCCAACCAGACCTAACAATCACGCTCGCACTCGAAACCACGTCCAAGCTTTCACTCCGACCAACAACAGGAAGCACGGCACCACGCACCACTGCCACCTGGTCCCTGTCCCGCAGCAGCAGAACGATCATCCAAACCCTAGAAGCGCGAATTCCAGTCCATTCGGGGTCAAAACAGCACCGAATCGTGAAGCATAAACCGCGGCCAGGGGAGTAGGAGGGAGGAGTTCGGCGAGAGCAGTGGCAGGAGGCGCGCGGGTATGGTGGCAGAGAGAAAGGGGCGACGATGTCAAGAGAGAGAGAGAGGGGAGAGATGGCTGGCTAAGGGTGTGAAAGAAAGACTCCGTGGAGACTCATGTAAGGCTGTGCCCTCTGAGTTGAGTCATGGCTGGCCGCAGCCTGGACACTTCCTCCGTCCCTCCTCCCTCCGCCCTGCCCTTTAAGCCCTGCCTGCACTCTAACACACACACCCCACAGTCCCCCGCTCTTAAAATGGCGCCCCCAACACCGTCCTCGCACCCCCGCGTCCCTCCCCCGACCCGTCATTTATCAGACTCTTCTGATTGGCTACGATTCTTATTATTCGAATTATTAAAACTCAGGGTAGGACTTGCTAATTATACACTTTGAAATTACGGCTGCTTTTTGGTTTGGTCCTGGGAAACATTAGACATAGTAATGTATCAAACGTGAATGAGAAATGCATGGGCGTATATACACAGATTAATTTTTGTCAGGTGTAGCTTTCTTTATAATCATTGTTTAAAATATACGACGTATCTAGTATTGTATACAATACGAAAGTTGCTAGAAATGAAATTTAAATATTGAAACTACAGTCATATGACATTGTGTATACTTGTGTGTGGCGTGGGGATGATTTTAATTCTACATCATATATAAATCATGTATTATTTATTTATCTTTTTGTTTACCTCTCCAAATTATACAAAAGAAGTTATGGCTAAGATCTCTTTAGGGAAGTATCGGTATTTCATAAAAAAAAAATAGCCATATTTAAAGCTCATCACCATAAAATATCCATATAAAATCAATTGCATTTATTCAATTGTAAATCAAACAAATATGATTTTTCTTTCTAACTTTAATTCATGCTGATAAACATATTAAGAATATATATATATATATATATATATATATATATTTTGATGAATTCGAACTCAACATGAACATGGGAATCTATAATATTGAATTGTTAGATATGTACTTAAAGAAGCTGTGAATGTTTTCATGATCCAGACCTCATGTATATATATATATATATATATATATATTAAAAATTCGTTTTTAAAATCCTGTAGTGGGTTATTCAATTGAAAATAAAAGAAATTTGGCACAATGACCAAGTATTGGGGGACACACAATATTATTTCCATTGTTGAAAATGAGATATTGGATCCTATAAAGTCATTGATGTTTTTGACAATGTTGCACAGAAATTTAGACAGTTGTATGCAATATTATTGAAATATTAAATTGCAAGCAAGTATTAAAAAAAGCTATTAACAAAAAGATACAAAAGATTGTCATATAGAATTTGGTATTTTTTTAATCTGATAAGAAATGATAATAATAATTCTTAAATTTAAAATTTATTGAAAATTCAAAATTTCAAAATTCAAAATATCTATTTATTGATGCACAAATTTAAAAGGTATGAATGTATAGTTGTATTTCATCCATTACAAAACTATAGTGAACATTAATTCCTATAATGTACTTTGTCAAACTGCATGACAAACATGAAATCTAATAACATTTCCTTGGTTTATTTAAAAGTATTAACAGATTCTACTTTAGCAATTTTCAAGTTTTTGTAGGTTATACTTGCAGAATATACTTGTATTTGGATTTTTGGTCTTGTTGCACATGAATACAATACTGAACTTTTTAAAGTTGTAGTGCTTGTTATCAATAGAAATCTTGTGTATTTTTGTAGATGTGAAGTAAAAATAGTCGATGCAAAAAGTTATGCATCTTTGGTCTTGAGCGTGTTTCCAATGTATTTGCCAGGTTGGATATCAAGATCCAAAACTAGGCTGTGTTCTTCATAGATTGTATCCTTCTAGAAAGTTATTTTCACCTTGACCCTCCACATTTAACTACTGATGTTAGTGACTTTTTCAACCTTTTGAGTGGCTAATTCAACAATCATGCACTTAAAATTAGTCATCCACAAGCTGAATTCAATCCACCTGCAAAGTTTTCTGGGCTCCTAGTCTCTAGATCTGATGCAAGAGTCTTCTGGAAAATTTCCACCTCAGGAATGATAATGTTCCTGAGTCTTAGTTAGCTTTTTCCTTCAAGCAGTAAAACAGACAGAAACAAAAATTAGATATGATGAACCGATTGGTATAATTGGTATGCTCTCTTTTGGTAAACTATTTAATAGAGGATATATATATATATATATATATATGTATATATATATATGTATATAAAAAGGGAATTGATATTTCCACCCATAGTTTTATTATTTCCACCCAACATCATGTTGTATCTACCACACGATCATTGTTGTTGATGTTTTTGTGGTTTTGTGATGTGTTGAAAGACAATTTTGCTTTGATTAGTGCTCCAATGGGCTAGCCCTTAGTCTTTGCCACTTATAATTGAAGGCATTCATTAGCATCAACACCTCAAGGACATGATGGAGTCCTACAAGAGAGCTAACGATGTGTGTGAGCTACTTACTATATTTTAGCAACACCTTTACTTGCACATTTTGGAAGAAAATTGTATGATGTGTCTTGAGACCTTTGCCCAATGAATTGAAGTGGAAGCACAAGTGTTGGACTTTACTGCTAAAAAAACATCCCCAACATATTGGATCCATTGTCAACAAAGACAAAGAGCCAACCCATTGGAGCACTGGTCAAAGCAAAATTGCCTTTGAACATGTTATAAAACCATAACAACATCAACAATAATAGTGGTGTGGTGGATGCAATACAATGCAAGGTGGAAATAGTAAAACGTTGGGTAGAATTATCAATTTTTATATATATACCATAATTATTAAAGATAATTGTGTCTATGAGTGTATATTCATTCAACTTTTATCATCTAACTTTTATATTCATCCATTGATGAATTCATCCAAAAGTGTAAATTAAATTTTTATGAAATTTAAGTGTCTCAATGAATAAAAGAGGTAGAAAGAGATTCAACATCCAAGATTAATACCAAGAGCCATACCCCATGACTTTTAACTATATTATGTATTCTTTTATTATAATTTTGTTATTGAGATGCTATTTTAGAAAACAAATCCTTGAAACAATTAATATCTATTCCTCCATAAGTATTTAGAACACCATTGCCACATGTTCCATGCAGCTCTTTGCAAAAAAAGCCATGTTGTAGGTTTCATACCTTAAAGGGTAAAAACTAAAAACTAAATAATGTGGCATATTTATTTATTTATTTATTTATTTATTTATTGAGGGAAGTGCTACCTGATATATTTATTATCTAAATATAATTATATTAGAAAATAAAATACAAAAAGATGCAAAATTTTCTTAAGTTCATCACAATGATCGGCCACATTTATGAAATTATGGCAATATTAATTTCTATTGAAGCACTTTGGGCTATAAAGATTAATTACTAATCAAGATATTTTAATATTTAAAACCATAGAGAATATGATTTATAGAAATATAATTTATTAATATTATAGATGGTAAAAAAATTTATTTGTTAGTATTAAAAAAAAAGTAAAATAAAAAATTATTATTAAAAAATAAAATTATATAATTTAATTAATTAGATTTAAATATAACATAAAAAATAATCAAATTTTAAATTTTAAAAATATTATCATAATGGATACATAATATTATTAATATATTTCTTTATATTATTATAAAGTCAAATTTATAGATTTATAAAATTTCTTAAAATATATAGATGTTAGTTTTTGCCACCTCATTATTCACCTTAAAAGAAAAAGTGAGATAAATTATATATATATATATATATATATATATATATATTGCATAGCATAAATGATATTGTCTTCCAAAATTTGCAATTGGCCTACTTTAAGATGATTTTTATAAAATTTGATTTTTTTTGTAAAAATTTCTAAAAACACCATTAAAAAATAAAAATAACAATACACTTATGTATGTCATATTTGTTAGAATCCAAATATGAGTTGACATGTTTAGATTGATAATAAAAAAATTATTTGGTCTATTTTGTGACCTCCTCTCACTTTATATTATCTCCAAAATCCAAAACTTTCAAAAGATAGTTTTTTTTCACCAAGACAGAAATTTTTGTAAAATTTTTGTACCATGTCCTTTCAAAATGGACTTCTAAATAAGAAGACCCCTAGGATGACTGGAGCTATTCAACTTTGATTGATTGTGTGATTAGCCCACTGTTAAATTGACACACAGTTAAATTGACACAACCATACACATAGATCCATATTGTATACTATTCATCAGCTGATCAAATGGTGCACAGAGCATGTGCCAGGAAGCATAGAAAATGCACAGAAAATGCACACCAAATCCAACCCAACTCCATCCACTTTAGTTCTGATTCTGACCCACATCAAAGTCAACAACAAGCCTGCATTGCATTAAATGATCTGCATATAATGATATAGGTGCAGGATGTTACAATTTTCAACACTGTCGCTTACATCCCATGCCATCTTTGTCAACCCCCCTGCTTTCTAGTCACACAGCTACAGGTTGGCCTATGATCAGCCACAGCTACTGGTTTCCACATCTCACAGGCTTCCATAGACTGGACAAGTTGACAACAGTGCAGTAAAAATGTAACACAAAAGTATAAACATGTTTAATGTTACTAATAGAAAGCTTGCTAGATCGTCATTCTACTGTGATGTTTTAGAAAGGTTGCGGATATCGCAGATCGATAAAGTTAAGCATCGCAGTACTAGAGCTAATCTAGTGGATCCAGAAGTCCAACACTGCAAAATCAACGTCCTGGATTGAATATTTCCGGACCTTGCAAGCGGCTTTCGATCGAGGTGCTGCGAGGGAGAGGAGAGCCATAGATGAGAATCTGGCTGGAAATGGTGCAGAGTGGCAGCCTGCGCCTAGATCGAGGAATCTCTACTCCTGAATATGATAGGCTGCTTCGGTCGCCTCATTCCTGGCAAGTCTAGCCTCGCTGCCTCCAGAACCGCCGAGCTTATCAGAAATGGCTTGAAAAGTTTACGCACATGTTCTGACAGGGGACACAAACTCAGTCGATCAGTCGTTGGCCTACTCCAGCAACTGGGTATAAAAGACTTCACCTCTGCTGCGGTTTATCAGTGCCTGCCACTAAATGATTCGTGTCCTTCCTTTTGAGCTTCTACATTCGATGATCCTCGTTGATGGAGTGGTAAATGTTGGAGTTTTCGGCTAGAGGTTGGTTTGTGCGAGTGCTAAATCTGCCGGTCATTTCCATCGAGCTGGTTTGACGATCAACCCCAATACAACTGACTTGGCTGAATGAGGACTCGACAAGCCTCTAGCTCGAAGAAGTTATAAGGTCGCGAAAGATTTGGAGTATGCTTGCGTGACTAGACCTGAGCGGGTTTGATCTGAGGGATTGATACACAGAGATTGACTGAGGTGTGGGAAGTCGAAGGGATTTGGGTGTGAATAATGGCAGAGCAGAGACTTAGGGGAGGGGCGTGGGGTGTGGTTTTATTGCTAGTGAGGTTGATGAGCTTGCTCCATGGAACGAAAGCATTGAGAGTAGGATTTTACAACAACATCTGCCGTGACGCTGAAACGATTGTCAGGCAAGTGGTGGAGAATAGGTTCAGTAGGGACCAGTCCATAACGCCCGCTCTGCTACGCCTCTTCTTCCACGACTGCTTTGTCATGGTGCTTGCCTCAACCTGTTGCGACTTCAAGGTTTTTTGGATATTCCATATGTGCTAATACGAGATGATGATAAGATTAAAGTCAATAAACTTGTCTGTTATCGTATCGTTCATCACCACGTTTGGTTATCTACACGCCACCTCTAGCAGGATCTGGACAACAAATGTTAGACCAAAACCAACGTTCTGTTTGTGCTAATCATGGTTTCTACATTGGCAGGGGTGCGATGCTTCGTTGTTGATAAACAGCACACCCACTAATTCAGCAGAGAAAGACGCAGGGGCGAACCTGACTGTCCGCGGTTTTGATCTCATTGACACCGCCAAAGCTGCCGTGGAGAGGGTCTGTCCTGGCAGGGTGTCTTGCGCGGACATCATCGCATTGGCAACCAGAGACGCCGTAAGGCTGGTAAGAACTACAACATGCGCATGGTCTTTAATATACGACATTATCTTCGTTCTAATTGTCACATGCGGTGAGCTCATTGATGTAGAGAAGCATTACACAGAATTGGCAACTTTCTGGCACAACGAATCACTAAAAAGAAAATTTAAAAACGATTCTCTAACAATCCGAGACAAAATGTGCATGAATTGTGGCCATTGCAGTCTGGAGGACCGAATTTCGCAATGCCAACTGGTCGTAGAGATGGGCGCGTCTCCAGAGCTGATAATGTGAACTTGCCAGGCCCAACCGTGAGCGTGGCGGATGTCACCAGGATTTTCAATGCCCAAGGCTTGACAAGGAACGACATGGTCGCCCTTCTCGGTATATTAAACACGAATACCATAACATCAACTCCGAGCCCCAATTGAACTAGACTTGGTTTCAGATTTGGTGCATAATCGGATTCGAGAGACAGATGTTAACAATCGATTTTCATGGCCTATTCTGTCGCAGGAGCTCACTCTGTCGGCATCACACACTGCAGCTTCTTCCATGAGCGGCTCTGGAACTTCGAGGGAACTGGAAGTGCTGACCCATCCATGGACCCCAACCTCGTGACGCGTCTTAAGGCGATCTGTCCGCAACAAGGAGTTGGACTGGGGAGTCCCGTGAACCTTGACCAAGCCACGCCCAGCATCATGGACAATACGTTTTACAACCAGTTGATCGCTAGGAAGGGCATCTTGCAGCTGGACCAACGAGTGGCCACTGACAGGACCACCGCAGCCCGGGTCAATGTCCTCGCATCACCCCGGTCTCCTTTCACTGCCGCTTTTGCGGCCTCACTCATCAGGCTCGGCAATGTGAGGGTGATTGAAGGAAGCGGTGGAGAAATCCGCAAGATTTGCAGCAGAATTAACTAGTCTAGTTACATCACTGAAATTGACAGTTTAACATACATTTGTACGAAATGGTGCTAGCGAAATGGACCTTTGCTATCTGAAAAAGCTAAATAGTATTAATCCGAAGTTTTCCATTCAATTCTTAATCAAAAACATTGATGGATAAGTTTGGCAATCACTAGTCCAGGAATACGCAAATACGAGTGATTGGAGACATATAGAAGCATACGTTCATTTGCATTCTAGTTGCAACCTGATCTACACATTTGACGCTTTTGTAATTGAATCATGCACATATCGTTTTTTATTCGTCCCTTTCAATGTTACGTCTGCTCACAGATTGAGCGAGGTCGTTGTTTTAAGGATCCCCAATCGTTTACATCACAATCGACAAGGGCATCACTGTCAGACTGCTTAGTCTGAGACGAACTTTGTGTTGAATTCCTATGAATGTTAAGCGCGAATCGTATTCGGTAATCGGCAGTTGCGACGCACCTCTCCCTTGTTTCCAGTCACCACCTTAATCGACCCCATCTTGAGCACAGATTGGGCAAAGTCCTTGAAGAAAACGCGTTCATCATTTGCATAAATTTCCACAAGTTGGTTGCTCTGGCCGTTGGTGGTATGCAGCACAGCGTCCGAGTTGAGCAGCCCCTTCGCATCTTGCAAATTCTTGTAATACTGGTTATCGAAATGATCTGGAGTGAAGTGGTCTAGATTGACTGTAGTGTTCCCGTCTCCATTGGACGGACACAGAATCTGCAGCTTCGCAAGGTAACTGCTCTCCAGAATTGGACCTGAGCCTAGAGACTGCGAACCACTAGCTTGGTTTCCGAGACGATTCTGGAAGCTAGTACACCTTGCCTTGCCAAACGAATGCGAACCTGGAAAAAATATCAAGTCGAAGCCAGCAGAAGCCTTCAATTTTAGAACAGAAAACTGTTTGTTCCTGAATTGAATGATAAGCTTACCAGATTTATCATTTCCTGAAACTCACCCTTGTGTCTATCATGTCGACTCATTTGGAAGTCAAGTGTTAGTCGCAGTACCTGAGAGTGCAACGAAGTCTTTTTCATTGAGCCCCACAGCGTTGAAACTAGCAACAAGCTGAGGAACGGTGAAGGTCGGCTGGGGGATGAAATTTTCCGCATCGGTCTTGCTGGCTGTCAGACTGTCTCTTCGGCCTAGCTGTACTTCCCAATACGGGCCACCACTCTGGTCAACACCCACACAAATACACACATCAACTATTTTCATCTAATTTTGCAGATCTTGTGAGCATGCCATTATTAGGCTTCCAATTCGTTGTGAATCTCCACTATCTGGCGAGTATCGTGGCTAGATAGGATACAGAGACAGCTTGCTAAGTTGACTCCGAAGTCAATCAGGTCATGGTTGACTTTGAAACCATCTTCCTCAACCACTGAACAGCCAACTACTGACATGCACTGATTGACTTGTGAAACTGGTGTCTGAATTCTTCATTATTTTCTACTGATTCATCCTCCCACCAACAAGTTTCATGTTAGAGGCTGGGTAGCACTGAAAGGTAACCGAGCCATTAACTCATGCTGAAAAACTGTTGTGACAATGTCTTAAAACTAAATGAGATGACAGCGAAGTTATCTACCCACCAAGGCAACGGAATCCCGGGCTGCAATGGCCAATATGTCAGCACAGGAGACTGTTTCGGGACACAAAGCTTCCACCTCTTGCTTGATATTGTCAATCAATTCGAACCCTCTCGCCGAGTTCAAGTTCGGGGCGGCGGTTTTCTCCCCTACGAAGCCTGGTCTATCGTCGAGCAAGATGGATCCATCACACCCCTGCCGAGAAAACGCTCAAACAGGTAGCCATCGTTAAATCAAAGAGTCGTTGACCTCTTGATTAACCGTGCAGCAATGTGTGTAATATGACTAACATGCCTGGCGTAACATAATTAATCATAGATAAGAATGGGGCTGTTTACGTTGACAAAGCAATCGTGGAAGTGGAGTCGCAGCACGGAAGCTGGCAATCGCTGATCGCGCCGCCTTCCGGCCTCCACCTTGCCAGACACCACTTTCTGCAGATGCGGGCATTTGTTGTCGTAGAAGGAGGGGATGAGGTGGGAGTCATCCCAAGTAGCAGCTACCGAAAGAATTTTTCCACCAACATATGTCATCAGTGTAAGAGCCATCCAAACGGCGCATTGTGGACTCTGACTCTTGTAAATAGCCATATCACTGCTACTAAACACTCTCTGGAGGTGAATGATCAATTCTCTGGTGAGTTCACTATCAGAAGGTTGCGTGTTGAGACTTCGACAACCCGAGCTTTTATAAGCTCATGGAGGTTCTACCAATCGTGCCTGATTCTCGAGCTCAAGGTGACCTTCCTCATGGTGCGGTCGATTTTTCAGGTCAATGGTGGTACATGATGGAGGTGTGCGAATTCCTGTAGCTTGAGGAAGAAGTCTGCGGTTCAAGATCAGTCTACTTGGCTGATTTCCTCCACAACCACCGGATCGATATTGCATTATGTGAGTACACCACATGCCGGTAAACTTGACTAGTCGGTCATTCTACTCATTTCCACGGCGCAGTTCTTGCTTGTCCTGGTTGTCCTTGCAAATCACATGGTAGAGTAAGGGCTCATTTGCGTGCGAAGAATTTCTGCGTCCTAAAAACCTCTGGTAAGGGATCTGTTCCCGACCATATTCACGTACCAAGGTCATTTGAGGGACAGAAATTCCCCGTTTGCAAATGGCCCCAACTGTTGTGTGCACTGATTCAACTTCAGAAATAGCACTGATTCAAATTCTAATTAACCGCAGGAATCGAATGAAACAATCGTAATATTGTGCTTCCATTCAATCTCACAATCTCAAACCTCGACTGGCGCCAAAGGTCCTCGAGTCTCTTTTTCATCACAATCAACTTCAGTAAGAAGTTCCACACAAAGCACGCAAATTTAAGATTTTAGGGATGTGCATCTGCTGTAAGTAAAAAGCATGAGGAGGCTTGGGATAAAAAAGAACCCAAGTACATTTACGCCCCGCAGTATTTTTGAACATCAAAGAGTAGAGATTGTGTGGAACAAGAACATTCAGCTACGTGGGCAAGGTCATTTTACAATTACCCACGTTGATCTGCACAAGCACAGGTGAAATTTATAATTTTTACAAACCTTAACATTATCACGCAGACATTTGTCCCATTACAGTACAATGATCATGCGGCCAGCAGTAAAGAGTGCCGACGCTAAAATCAGCGCTGAAGAGGTTCACCAGCCTCGAAATTGTAGTGGAAATATTGCTGCTGCCATGGTAACAGCGCAGCCAGCACGAACCTTTGTCTATACCTATCCTCGGCATTTGAGTTTTTACAAAAAATTGCTGCGTGAGTCGAATTGCAACCTGATAGAGCAGGGAGGTAGCCGGATGACCTTCCACTGCCGCAATTGTCCCCTAGCAGCGTTGCCATGTCAGGGAGGTTAAATTCGTCAATGACTTCAGACGCTGCTGGCCGCCATTTGTCACCCTGAAATATACCAGCGACGGCAAATGCTTCGTCGTTGCATCATCGACCATCTCACCAAGTCAGATGATGATAATGCTGTTTGACTGCGCTATCGAATGGCAACAGTTCATCGATTCATGTTGAAATGAAACATACAAGTTATAAAACTCATTTTCATTTGAGGTAGAAAGGTTTTGGACAGTCAGCAAGGTGGCAAGCCGCTAACCAAAGGTATGTTGCAGGGAATCCTCTGCTAGGCGCAAGTTTTGTGACATGCTGAGGGAGGCCAGCAATGTTCGATACTTCACCCCTACATCTGGGATATTTTCAGCACAAAGGTCTGGGGTTTTCAAGCTTCTTGATTTATCACACAGAAATCCATCACCAGAATTCTGGCAGAAGGCACTGTAAAGCATGTGGTTTTAAGCCAATTCCAATGCAGGAATCCCTTCAAGACTGAGAAGTCCACAAGTCACATCATAAATAATTTATGGTACTAGCCATTGTGTACTGAATTACAATAATAACCAACAAGATTGAATGATTTGCTTGGTCAATCTTAAGTGGTGTTCGCAGACTTGATCCTAACAGTATGCTCGAAAACGTGCCAAAAGATGTCATAATCCAACACAGCTAAGAAATCAGAAGTGAAGATGCTTTCATCCATCTCCACGAATGTCATTTATGCAGCACTTTTCATGAATTGAAGGATTTCAAAGAAATTTTCGTGGCGTTCTTTAAAAGCCCATTGCAAAATGTGTTATAAAAGAAAACCAGAAGAACTGCAGTTAGTACCTTTCAGAAAGCCCATGCCGGAATTGCCATGACCAATCTTTAGGATTCGGAGGTGACAAGATCAGTGTTGCAGAAAGCACAATCCAAACCACACAAAATCACCTGTGCTGCATACCATGTCCCTGACCAAGTTTAGCAGTCTGCCTTCCAAGTGCACTTTTTTCACCTTTTAGGATCTTGTTAACAACATTATGAGCAACGCAACATGAGATGAGAAACCCCAGAATATCTAACACTCAAGCTTCTCAAAACCAGTCATGTAGGTAGCATGAGTTGACGTTGTCCACAGTCTTGCCAGACTTGTGCAAAATGGCCACAATGAAAACAAACCATGCGCTTCATGTTGCAAGAAGCAGAAATGAGATGCGTAGAAATAAGCCAAGCCTAGACATACCAGCCATGCTTTCCATGCCTTCGGCAGCAAGGCCCTGACAACCCTACATGCTCACAATCTTAATTTAATCAGTACCATCTGTCACAAAAAAATCCTTATTAAATTGTATGATAAACCTGCATGGCAAACCGTGGCGTACCTAGTCCCCTTCAAAGTTGTTCAGAAATTCACAAAGTGATAATAGGTCGAACTACCTAATTGAACCCCTAAATTTGTGAACTTTAACCCTACAACTACTTATAACTGTTAGCCCTTCAATGTTTAGCCCTCAGTTGTCCTCAATAAACCAAATTCCAAATTAAAACTATGATTTTCTCGTTGCGCAAGAAGTCGTATCTACAAAAATCGGCATATAACAGAACCCCAATTTTATGCACACGGAACCATCCTGGATAAGAAGACACCGCCTCAAATCAAGGATCGCTGCCCAGGTGGATGAAATTTCGAATTTCATCTGCAATAATCAAGTTATCGGTGGGAAGACTCAGCATTATGAGGATTCATAAGCCTGGATCATAAGCATAGAATCTAAGTCAGGAACATTCACCTCTAATGCAAATTGAATACTTGGCAACTTGATAGTACGGCTTCCAATAACTCCACAATCTCCTCAACAATGTTTTTTTCTTTGTAGGAAGTAATAGTGCTAAGAGTACATGACAACTAAGTGATCAACACATCTGTGAAGTACTCGCAAGCATTCAAGATCAATGACTATAAATTAGTAAAAAGATTTAAGATAAGCGAGACCTTCATCCGTAACCGTAGAGTGGGGGATGTCCAACATTAAAAGTGACTTGCCTTAAACTTTAGCCTTCAGCCAGGAATCCTCCCTCCAGGATATTCCGCAAGTGAAGCATATTGCAAAAAATTTGTCCCAGATAATTAATTATGAAAACGTTCACGAAGGAGTCAGGTCGGTTGTTAACATGGTGAAACACATGGCAATAAAAAGAAAAAAGAAAATCAAAAATTAAAAATTAAAACATGAGTAGATAGAAACAGCGACGTATTAGATAATTCAGGAACAAAAAAAAGGAATCATCACTTAGGAAGAGGTTACAAGAATGAAAATATTAAAATAAAATAGATTCCTATTCTTGCCTTCACTTAAGAATCTCCAATTGCGACTTTCTAATTTCTATGGGGGTCACAATATG
Source organism: Physcomitrellopsis africana (assembly GCA_036785485.1). Lineage (NCBI taxonomy): Eukaryota > Viridiplantae > Streptophyta > Bryopsida > Funariales > Funariaceae > Physcomitrellopsis > Physcomitrellopsis africana. The sequence continues at coordinate 122,429 of JAWRVF010000351.1, read as the reverse complement.
TAACGCTACCTCACAACTTTCTCAAGCAGCCCTAATTTCAACCCACCACTTTGCAGGCTTGGTTACAATCTTTGATTTCAAATCATCTCCTCAGCTAATTCGCAAGACTCCATAAGCAGTCGTGAGCTGATCAGTAGTGAGCGTAATTGTACCTGCGTTGAGCAATCTGAGAAGAGTTCAAGCGTCACAGGAGAAGGAAGGTGAAAGAAGCTGCCTGCTTAGATGTTCATCTATGACTGGCTGGATCAAGTCGCGTAGTAATCAACAGATCATTGCCTTCCGGTACTCAGCATGGATCCGCATTCTATAATATGAATTATCCATATTTCATGGTTAAAGTTCATGCAATTATATTTGTCCCATGAGTTACTGCATAATAATCAGCACAGCTTATCCATTTTAAATAACCCTCACGTGCTCAATCAATGGTTTTCCATTTCATGTTACGTCGAACCACTGTTAAAACAGCCACACGAGAAGTTCAACCCTGATCTTCACGACCATGACAAACTACAATGTAAAGAAAAGAAGATGACGAGCAGCCGCATAACCTTCAAAACCTTCCGGACACAAAAATGCGAGCACAGTTGGCAGAGTCTTTACACCCCAGTGAGGAGACGCGAGGATATCTGGAGCTATCTGAGACTTGACAAGCCAACAGTCTTACGCTGCTGCTCACACTTCCATCATCGGAGTACAAGCTTTGCTTTACTGGTCACCATGGTTGCTGCTGTGTCATTGCTTCAACAGCCACCCTTGCTCTTCACCCCCTCTGTGTTTCCAGCTGAACCCTACAACTCCATTCCGCAGCACAACAGAACTCTTAAAAGCAACGCATACACATCCCATCTTCCAACACGACACACATGGGACCCATTTCTCCAACTCAAGGGTAGAGACCAACAGTCATCTGTACAAAATCCTTCCAACCGAGAACGCAGTCCCCGTTCAGAGTCTGACTAACAAGCACGAACTGAAGCAACAAAATTCAGCTGAAAAACTACCTTCCATTGTGTGTGAGATCAGTACCCAGTTGAAGAAAGAAGATTCCAAGCAAAAAAGCTTTTACAGCAATCATCATCCAGAAAGAGATCTAGAGCAAGAATTCTTCCACTGTAACTGGGCGTTCAGACTGAGTGTGGACACAGCACCAGCAGCCCATTCTAGGCAGCAAAATGGACAGACTGATGGTCAGACAGCTCGCACTGTAGCCTACAAACAAAGACTAGAAACAAGCGCCCATGGTTGCAGAATCCAAAGTCATCCAGTGGGTGGTGTGCTTACAGAACTGGCATTTTAAACCCTAAATAGGATACTTCCATGGATTAAACCAGTAGAGGGTAATAGTAATTTCGTTAACAAAGTCTATAAAAGAAAACGAAGTTAACAGTGAACCAAGTCATGGTTGGTTAACCCAATTATGGCAAGAGGCGAGAGGCTGCAACTTTCAAAGTTACTGATTGGTTGAAATCAAGAAGTCTTTATTGATTGGCTTTAGACTTAGGACTTAGGCTTTAGACTTTTTGGCTTTAACCAAAAAGTTATGAAAGAAAAATAAAAAAATAAAAAAATATATACATATATATAGATATAACACTTAAATATTTTATTTGAGACATTGAAAATTTATTTAAACTTGTACAAGATTTTAAATTATTTCATCAAGATTTTAAAAAGTTTACCAAGTATTAAGTTATGTTTAATATATGGCATTTTATTTCCTACTTCAATATATATAAATCAATTTTTTAATATGAAAGTAATAATATTTAAATTGAGATAATTTAAAATCATTTATATATATATATATATATATATATATATATAAAATTAGATGTAATAAATATAAATAAATAAATAAATAATCTTAAAAAATTTAAGTAGATAAGAATGTATTTTTATAGTTAGAACTAAATTTGTATATTCTAAATAAATTGATATTATTGATACTAATTTTAAAATTAATTAAATATCATACATTTTTAAAATTCTTTTTTGAAACTATGGTATAGCATTTTAATAAGTCTTATCATAAGATGTCTTTATTTCAAGGTTGCATTGGTTTTTGGAGCAATATTAGATAGAACATTTAGATTTTTCTCAATATCAAGACAAGTCTTCTTACCAATGCTAAGCTTTTTTTTATATTACAAAAAAATGAAATTGTATTGCATTATTTTACATATCTTCTACTTCTAATTGAATACTTTTAATAATCATAGTTGTTGCTAAAAAAATTATTAGAATGAAATTTTTAAAAAAAACCATGATTTTAAAAAATAATTTAAAATAACTACTTGATTTATATTTACTAATTAAGAAATTTTAACAAAATATTATTACATCATGTTCTAATACATAACAAAATTGGCTAATGATTGCAATGTTTATTTAATTTATAGTAACTATATGTGGTCAAAATTTTAAAAATAATAGTTGCTATAGAAAAATAATTATATTATGAGATCTACCTCTTTTTTATTATAATACAAATTGCATCATGTTCTTTGTATATAGATTAAGTATATTTATTTTTTAAATATATTTAAATCATATATATTATTGATATTAATATTTTTAGTTCTAAAAATAATAAAATTTATAATAGAGTAATTCTAATAAGTAATATTTTAATAAACTTGACTTGAGATAATAGAATTGAATAATTTTCTAATTAGAAATTAGTAGAAAAATATATTTGGTTAATAAAATTTTAAAATTTGGACCTATTACTGTCAAAGATTTGAAGGAGAATAAATTTTAGTCAATTAAGGATTGTAATTATGTGTTTGGAATGATTTATAATAAAAAAAAAATGATTTAAAGTAATATAGTTATTAATGAAACTTATCAAACTTCTACATCATTCTTGATATTAGTTGTTGTAGTGAAAAAAATTAGAGCATTTTAAGCAATTTATTTGTGTATTTTTAATTATATATTTTTAAGGAATTTACTGCATTACAACCCCTTCATATTAGATACTTTGAGATGAATGAAGTACAACATGACAATCTTATTAGTTCATGCAATATAAGACCCTTGTTCAATATACCTACCCGACACACTTTACCATCCATCCATCCATCCACCGTTCATTCATCCACATTCTATGACAACATAACACACCACTGCCTCTTTCACACGGCAAGACAACGTTGGGGTTCCATGCTTTGAAGACCCAGCACCTCCTCCAGGTGCCATATTCCTTTTTCGAGGATCTCGGACGTCACCTCAAATTCAATCATTAGATTCCCTGTGATTCCCCTTTGAAGGAGAATGTTGCAACACACACGGCCATAGGACCCTCTAACTTTTGTTCCCTTTCCCCCGCTTCTCTTTTATATCTTTTAAATCCCTTGATCCTCCTTTTGCCCTCTTTTGTTATGGAGGACAAGAGTGGTACGAATATATTTCAGTTATATTCCCATCATGGCCTGGAATTGAAACCTAAAGGAGGGAAGGTACGTTTGGGAAACCGGTTAAAGGACCAATTTGCGGGGGAGCACAAAAGGGCAACACGTTCTATGAGTTATGTCAGAGGGGGGAGGGGAGGGGGCCCTACAGTCCTGGTAGCCATACAATTATTCCCACAGCCACTGTGCATGAAGGGTGCAGTCATGGGCTCCCTCACTGGGAGGTGTAGCATTTCTCATCTATCCATCCACACACACACACACACACTCTCTCTCCACCCAAATCTTCATCCTCAGTGACTAGTTCTTCGAAGCAAATGCCCAATGTCTCATTCGCAGTTACTATTCTTATCAGTAACAAAATACATTAAAAACAGTATCATGATACTTCTACCCAAATGAGTAATAGGGTAACGAAGGCAGAGTGTGGGCCTTGGAATATGGGAGGGGCATGTGAGCGGGACATGGGTCTGTGCCCAAGGGACAAAGAGGATATGAGGAATCACTAGAGAGTGAAGTCAATGATGTTAGGTTACAGAGGTGATCAAATATCCAGCTCTGTAGTATGTACTGCGGGCCAAGTCTAGGATAGATTTTAATATAAAAGGTATTCAAGAGGAAAGAGAGGTATTCGGCATGGGAGACACAGAGAGAAAGAGAGAGAATACAATGGGGGAGGCATTATTCATTAACGTGGCAGCAGCTATAGTTCATGATTTGTGATGTATCCCAGGAATCTGCGGAAACGCGACCGGGTCGGGAACTGGTTGGCCACGGACCGGGCGGTTGATATCTGGTTCACGCGGCCAACCAGGGTAACAGGGCGGGTAACAGGGCGGGTAATAGGGCGGGGCTGGGCTAGAACTCTCCGCCCCACGCAGACGCTTCGTCCTGTGTAGGATGATTCCTTCGCCGCTTCGTGCTCCTCGCATCGCCATTGTACTCGTGCAAAATCGATGATCTCCATCTGCTGATCTCGAGAGTCTTCTTCTACTTCCTGTCCCCGGAAAGCCATTACAACCTCCTTGTTGTTCTTCCCTTGGGTAGTGTCACGCTGTGAGCATTGAGAGACGAAGACGACGACGACGACGAAGAAGAAGAAGAAGCAGAAGAAGCACGAGAGTCGAGAGCTGAGTGTTGAAAGCCGAGAGGGCGCATGACTTGTGTTTCACGAGAGAATCCCGAATTGTGCACTGCAAGGAGCGTAGGTAAATCCAAGGATTTTTCGTGAGTAGATACGTTTTGCGAGGAGAACTGTTTGTGGGTTCTGGGACGTGGAGTTGGGTTGGAGTTTTTGAGGAATTCCAGGGGTGGAGAGAAGTGAGAGATTCTTCTGTGCGAGGGGGCGAGGTTCGTGGGTATTTGTGGGGGTTTGGTAGTAGTTTAATTTTGGTGTTTGGGTTAAATTGTGGTAGAGGATAGGTAGTCAGTAACCATGAGTGGGGACAACAGGTTAGAGTGATGGGAGTGTTGGCGGAACGCTGAAGTTTCGGGAGGGAGAGAGAAAATAGAGAAAGAGAGAGAGACAGAGAGACAGAGAGCGTACGTGTGATTTGGGGTCGTGTAGCTTATTTGCTGGTCTCATTGGGTTCACGGACTCGCTCGTAGTGGATATTCATTCGCAGCTCTCTAAATGTCAGGAGAGGAAGATCTGTATCTCAATCAGTCGGAAGCGGAGGCGCTATTTTTCTCAGATGCGCTGCTTGACAATGCGGATGAACTTAATTTTGAGGCATTTGGCGACGTTAATGGACTTGATGTGAGTTTATTCTTTCGTCACATTTTCCGTCAGTGGTTGTGTCATCCGGTGGTGCCTGAGGGTGAGGGATGAGTTCAGGCTAATTGTGCCAGACACCGCTGTGACGAACGGCTTCTGTGTTTGTGTGACATACTGGACGAGAAATCGACGACAAATCCTCCATTTCGCGACCCAATTCTCCCATGCATCCCTTTACGTGGTTAGGTTCTTCAACGGTCGGTGGAGCCTTTGCAATTAGCAGTCGTCTTATGTCCCGTCATAGATTGTGTCTACGGTTGTGTTGTGTGATGACGGTCGAGCTTGAGGGATAAGTTTAGGCTAATTGTGCTAGATACCACTGTAACGAAGGGCTTTTGTGTTTCTGTGTTTTGTGATATGCTCGTAGAGTCTCGGTGTTATTACACACCTCACATCTTGTGGAAGAGAAACTGATCTTGGTGTCGGCAATCCTCAGCAATTTGCTCAATTCCGCGACCCAATTCGCCTATGCATCCTTTTGCTTGTTTAGCTTCTCCAACGGTCGGTGAAGCCTCTGCAATTTGCCGAGACATCAACGCATGCTTCTTCTCTACCATGAGCTGCAGGTGCATTTTTGTAGCGAAAATGCACCGCATTTATATCCGTCTAGCTTGTCTAGCTTGAAGATCATGATCCTCGAGCTGTCTTGACGGGCGAAGTTCGTTCTTAGTTTATCATGTCCTTGGCGTTTGTGTGGTCTATTTTTTGATAGAGCACGGTGAAGCATGCAGGATCGTTGTTACCAAGCCAAGGGTTAGTTGAGATATTTGCAAGTTCGTGTTCTCTGGTGGTTTCTGACTCGTCAATCGTTGTGGTCATCAGGATGGCACATTTAACAGCATTGCAGGGTCCGGTTTGACTGCATTCGAAACCCGAGATATTTTCAAGTCTTCGGGATTGAACGGAGATTCGTTTGTAGATGAGGTTGAGGCCAGGTGTGATGCTAATTCTGTTATCCAGCAGGAAGTAGCAGGAAACGGTGCTCCGTACCTAAATGGAACCCTGCACACCAACTATGGTTTTAACAAACCAACATTGGACCTGGAGAATATTAGCATGGCATATAGAATGCCCGGACTTTACGCTCCAGGAAATGGAGTAGCAGGGATGGGATCCCCTTCGAGGCCTACAATGAGCCAGGCTGTGTCCTCAGTCTTAGTGTCGCCGGCTATGGCGGCGTCTGAGAAATTGAACGGGCTTACTCTAAGTCAAATGGCACCTCCCTATCGCTCACCTTCGTTTGATAAGAAGACTACTGCAAGTATAGGATTTTCATCAGGGATGGTTTATCCTTCTACAAGAGCAGTGTCTTCGGCAAAGGGTGGAACGAAGCAGTTCACGTCATCTTCACAGCCATCACCCGATGTGCAGATGGTGACGTCGCAGCCAGCTACGAACGGAATGTCTAGGTTTGTAAGTCAGGAGATGTCTGCTGCAGAGAACAAAGGTCTGCCTCCCATGAATGGTAGTTCGTCACCTGTGTTGTCTCCAAGCTCCTCTGATGGTAAAGAACACGTCGAGCGGATCATTGGTTGTGAAAATGGGATGAAAATGTCGCAAGAAAAACAATACTGTAGCATGCAAGAGGGAGCAGTTGACACTGACAACTTCGTTGATCAGGTATTCCTCGCTTTTTCGCGGTTTACTTGTGGCCTATCTGTTCAATTGTTGGCCGCCATGGAAAATCTGGTTGCCGTGTATATTCTAAAAACTCATACCTTGTCAAGTACCTGTTGCGAATACTTGGAGTGTTTTCATGCGATAAAGTAGTTTTCTTCTGCTTAGGTGGATGGAGATGGTGATGGTTTGCAACCTCTGCCTCAAATGACTCGACCGAGTATGCAGCGAAGTTACAGTAGTCATGCTCTGGGCCAGCTCCGACACATGGGCTCTGCACTACCCTCAGTGGAGAACGGAACAAGTTCTCGCCACTCGCAGAATGATCGACCGGGAGGATTGACAAGTCCAGGAGCGCGCCTACAGCCCAACCTGGCAGAGTTTCAGAGCATTGGTATGCGTCGTGTCTACAGTGCGGGGGATATTCAGGTGAAGTTTTTTATGAAGTTCGTTTTGTTTATTGAGGATACTAGTGCTCGTAGTTCGATTGACTGCACGAGTTTCTTATGTGGGGATCACGTGCTGACAGCGACGATGACATTGTTTTGTTTCTGCTGTGTAGACTTTGAATGGCATGCAAGGTGGATTGAAGGGGAGTTCATCCCCAAGTTTTGATGATGGCAACTACAGGGTGGGGAAATATAGTTTGGAAGAACGGAAAATAAGGATAACCAGGTATCAGCAGAAGCGGTCTCAGCGAAATTTCAACAAAAAAATTAAGGTACATATTCTCTTCTTTTGTCACACATCAATTGCTGCTATCATTTGTATGTTTTTTTTTACGGTTGATAGTTGGAAGATTTAGTTCAAAAACAGGTCGGTCTAGCTTGATTATTCTGAAGCGAGTTCAAGAAGATAGACGATTTTCTATGTAAACTCCCAGTCGTTAAATGATCACAAACCAACCTTGATTCTGATGCAATGCTCTTTCAGTACGCCTGCCGCAAAACGTTGGCAGATAGTCGTCCCCGAGTTCGTGGTCGTTTTGCAAAGAACATGGATGATGATATACCGACTGCCCTTCTGGGGCGCAAGCGTGAAGATGACGAGGATGAGGAGGTAAGTTGAATACTACAACTCTCTAAGTTATGAGATACTAGCAGAAACCTCTGTTGTTGAGCACGGAAATAGTGCTTGTCAATCTCCCGCTTTGGAGACATGTGAATTTCGGCTAATACTTATGAGACATCTTCCTCTTCTGTTAACTCCAATTAATACTCTCCAGTTAATATTCCCGCTTTGGAGACATTTCTTGTGAACAGAAGAAGCTAATATCCTAGTTGATGAACTAAAAGTAAAAGTGAATTTTTCTTTAGTGAGATCTTGTTTATGTGCCTTGTTTATCTCTTCATTGTTTGTTTGAAATCCCTTTTTCCATTTACATGAAATTCATATTTTCCTAAGATGATCAACTTGCTGTAATTGCATTTTGAACGGATTCCAATGCGAACGTAGTGGTGTTTAAAAAATTGAAACGACATGCCGAAATTTCTTTAGCTTAAAGAGAACAACGTTTGTTGAATCTTTGACTTGGGTACTGAATGTCGTCGTATTTGAGCAGGGTGATGCGCATGTTGGAGGAGGAACCAGTGGATTTCTTTTCGGGAATTCCTCAGGAGAATATTCCGATATTCTTACATCTATAAAAAAGGAGCATCGCACAGTGAACAGTATGTAAATTGGAAATTCACAAGATTGTTGCCTTTACGAGTTGGCTGGATGTTTGATCTGGTCAATAACTTTCACCAACTTCACTGATTTCATCTTAGTGTCTATCAATGTTTTCAAGCTTAGACGTCTGTCAATTGGAGGACGATTGGCACATTCTGGATACCTGTAAATCGGCCTATAGTAGTTGCTCTATGCTTTCAGTGGTGAACTTATGTTGTAGAGCAAGCGGGAAACTATTTTAGTTGATCGATTGTCTAAACACTAGCGCATCAATCTTACCATTGATAGAGTGGGAAGATACGGTGGATATTGTGCATTGGTGTTCTTTCATTTCAAATTAGTGGTTGCTTAAGCACTGGAGTTGTGTTTTGCGCGAGAAGAGGGTGCACATGGAGTTGCAGTGTGAAGCTGTAGACATCTATGGACAAGGCAGTCAATTCTGTAATTATTGGATGTAGCAGAAAAGTAAACCCATTTGTAAAATGGCGAGTTGCGTTGTTTTCTTACAAGAGCTGCAAGGCGATGTGCTTGTAGGAATACACTTTTCTGCAGGTTTTTCCTTGGTCCCTTACTTCTGGTGTTTTTCCCTACTCAAACCAGATTTTTAAGGGAAGGTTTGTCGAATCACCTTAGCTGAAGGTAGTTTGCTAAGTATTTTATGGTAGTGTGAAGAGCATGAGTAATCACATTTCCCAGTGGGTCTCCGTTGACTAGTTTGCTCAATAACAGGATTGCTTGGTAGTCCGATATACAAGCTTCATACCTGAAACTCTTCAGCCGTTGATAGTTTAAACAATGAATAATGGGGGTGCTCTCTCGATTGACCGCCACTAAAGTGCTTGGTCAGGTGCACACAATTCTAGTTATTGCAATAGCTTTCTCATAAATGTCAAGCTACTATTTCTGCTTTGAATAAAACTTTCCCAGGGAATGGTATGCTAATTCTATTTCAACTTGTGTGTCTCACAATGCCCTCTCTCTACCGACATGTTCAGTCGTTGGTTATTTGATTGCCCTTCATCGGAACCTGGTCAGATTTTCAGTGCTGATGTGACGAATTTTGTGTGAATGGTGAAGAAATTTTCAGAATAGAGCTTTCTCTCTACATGATGCCTTGTGTTTGTGCATTGATTGTTTGAAACAGCATTTCAGTGGAGTCTTAGGTACTCACATGCCCAGGCTCAACGAGAGAAGGATATATCGACTCCGAGGAGCATACAATTTACATCAGCTGACAAAAAAATGGTACATTAGCTGTGGACGCAGAGCTCGTGCGATCCTGAGGCCAGAAGTCTGAGATGTAGGCGTTCCCATTCGAATGATGCTGGCAATTCAGCAACTGACTTCTGGTGCGTACTGCCATGGGCATCATTCCGGTCTCTGGCACCTGAGTGAGATCTTCATTAAAGCACTGCGATCATAACAGTTTCTCACATGGCACAGGCTGCCTCTCAAGTTGCAACGTCTATTTCCTGCCGGAATCCTGACACTTGGCGGAATGGCAAAGTGGACCCACATCACCAGAACGTCAGCCACCTCTTCTTGTTTCGCCGACTCCTCACAGAATGTTTGATGCAATGACTCATTTCAGTCATTCTTTTAAGACTGCTCCTATGAATTCTTGTTTGCCAGTTTCTGAACATGGATAATAATAGGCCTCTCTTTGAAAAACGCGTGGTTTTTACTAAACTCAGAAAAATAAAAATAGAAAAGTTTATGTTTTAATAAGAAATTTTAACATTAATGTCAAACTTTTCTTTTCCTACTTGCTTAAAGTTGATTTATCCGGGATTCAAAGTGATTTTGTATCTTATGCAGGGTTCGACGTGTGTGGGATGTTCGATTCATTCGGTGAGCTTTGTTAAAGATGTGTAAGATGCAGAGTGGGAGATAATAAAAAACAAACCCTCCGGTATTTTATTGGTGGCTGTTATCTGCACCGCTTGAGCCATGTGAGGGCGACTACGTTTTTTTTATTGGACAAGGTGCTAGATAGAAACCAGCAGAATTTAATGGTGTTTCGACACGGATGTGGATCTACAGTTCTTGGCCATTCAACCATTTTGAAGCATGTGCGCGGTTGGATTTGCAACAAAGGTAATCCTGCGATTTTCAATGACGGAGAAGGTTTTGGTCATTACTGATTGTGAACGCATGGAGGCGAGGAGGTGTGAGAGAATTCCTTGTACCGCAGGACTGTTGACGTGGTTCGGCTTTTCCGCTGATTCGGCCGTTTCACGCAAGTACATCAGCATTTCAGGATTTCAGAGCCATGGCAGATGTGATATAGCAAGTGTACGATGTGACGAACACCATGAACATGCCAAAACAAACTCACGAACAGTGATATGGGCGTTAGTGGTATTGTTCATGGCGGTGAAGACGTGTTAGTGGATCACATCATCACTAAAATCAGATTCGGTGCTTTGAGGGAGTATTCCCGAATTCTATGCGGATGCTATACGATCTGATCATAAGAAGCTTTGTCCTGACGTGTCTCTAGACCGCCTTATGCACCATTTTTTTACTAATGGCAGGTGCGTAAATCATGTTTGGATAGATGCTGTGTTGAATTTGAATGAGGTTCATACAAATCGCTTCCCGAAAGTTTGTTTCGAGAAGCCGGTAGTTTTAGGGTTGAAAGAGAAAGACACGTATATGATGCTCTGCGTTGCTCCTCTCAATTCATGTAAATCTTTTGACTGCTCCACGCGCTGCATCGAAATATCTATCCTGATTCTTACCCTGGCATTTTACACGTTTGTAGAATTTTTGGGTAGATGAGAAGGAAATGCTTTATGGGTACTGTTACAGTGGGACTGGTGCCTTTAGCTGCCAACTAAAGTGATATCCCTTGTGTACTTACACATAAAGTTTGTATTTATATATGACCCCATTAACAGGCATGGGGCAGGGAGACAGTTGTGCACGAGAATATTCTAGCGTGGTCGGTATTCCCCTCCGAATTCCTGTCTCGTAATTGCAACTATTTCTGTGCTTTCTTTTGTGCCAGGCCTGAGCTGCAGACTGTTTTTGCAAGTGCTACTGTAATCAATTCAGGGTGCCAATTTCTCACCATTCTCATGATATGTTGTGCGAATGGGCAAGGTCTGTCATTGATGCAATTTTTTAGAATGAAATTATTATAAGGTTATCTCTGATTCAACTCTCGCATTTTGTCCTTCACATTGACTTGCTTGGATTCGTTGTGCCAGCGTGGGGTGTCACAGGTTTGCAGGTGTCGGTGATGCAGCTCTTCAAGCTGCCGAAAGCACCATGTCAAATGCAAAAACATCCGAAATTCTTTCTGGTCACTGGGTGGTTCTCCTGTGCTTTGCATTTCCAGATAATTGAAAGCAAGACCACCCTGACAATCTCCTACTTCTTATCAACTATCTGAAGGGTATGTTGCTTATTGTTGCAAATGTTGTTGCATATGTTGTTGCATATGTTGTTGCATACATTGTTTTGCATATTGAACTGAAGACTGATTTGGTGCTTTATGCTGAAACTACAGTTGTAAAGTGTTGTGATAGTTAAACCTGATATCTTCATTTGTTCTAGCATTGTGTGCTTTATGTATGAATAAGAACAAAAGATTACATTGTTACTATCACTTTGTTCTACGTTAAGATTATTAAGCAGGCTTTCAGCCAGACTTGAGAATTTCGGACAAGCTTATCAAGTATTAGTATGTCTGAGTTGTTGATACAAGAAATGAGTGGTGTGAAATCTGTACTGGCTCTCTAGATTATTTTGCCTTAGGTTTTGGCCTCCACTGATTGGAGCCAATCTTAACTTGACTTTGTCTTTCGGTGATTTTGACATTATTTTTTATTTTGTGATTATTACATGATTTCAAATGAGAATTTTGTCCACCATTATAATTATTTTATTATTTTATGTATTTTTATGTTTTATATTTTTATTTATTTGATATTATTATTATTATTTTAAAGTATATTGTTGAATAGACCAAATAAATGTTTACCTTCGGTGACTTGATAATTTTGTGATCTAAGGAGGTTGTTATACCTAGAAGCCTACTTTAAAAAGCCATGTCACAAAAGCTTAACAAAATTTTCCCATTTGTTGAAGAAAATCTGCTTTTAGAAGCCTTGGCCTTTGGAATTAGTATAATGTAGGAAGAGGCTGTAAAATTGACGAAATCAATCTTTTATTGAAAGCCTAAATATGTAACAAATCATAATCATAATTCTAACCATTGTAACAAATATTTTAAAAATTTAATAGTTACTTTTAGAGATTATTGAAACAGCTTCTTAAATTTTTGCAAAAACCACGTCTGATAGTAGGTTTATTGCATATTGTAGGATACAATACTATTTCTATCATATAGGAATTTTTTCTTATTTTTTCTCAGGACTTTTGAGCTGATTTTTTAAAATACAAAGACAAATAAATTAGGATTTTTAAGTTTAGCTAATCAAAGACTTTAAAAGTTGTAGCTTTTTACCTTCTTTCCTAATTATAAAGACCTCTTAATTTACTTTATTATTAAAACCAATAGTATATTATTATTTTTGTTTAATTATAATTTCCATAAAAGTAAATTATTTATTTATTATTAACAATTCCTTCATAATAATAAAATCTAAATAAAATCTAAATTAATGTAAAAAAATACATGTTTATCCTCATAATGATTATACACATTACTAAACCTAAATTGAAAATTAATTTTTATTAATAAGAAATAATTATGAGAATAGTTATTAAAAATATTTTAAATTAATTCACATATTTTACATCTTTTAAAAAAATTAAAATTAAAAAACTATATATATATATATATATATATATATTTATTTATTTTGTAATGTATGATTTTAAAAAGATCAATTGAGTGTTACTCTTTACAAAGATGTTTAATGAGTACATTCCTTTATATAGTACAAAAATCTGATTTAATAAATCATTCTTTTTAATTTCAATGAGTACATTCTTTTATATAATACATTCTTTTTAATTTCAAGTTTTAACTTCAATATAAGGTTTCAAAGAATGTATTTAGATTATAGAATTAAAATCATTAAACATTGATAAATCATGTGTGCATATATATATATATATATATATATAATTCTTGTTGCATGAGCATAAAGACCAAGATATATTTTTATAAAACATAGGGTTTTATAGGATTTTTGTTTTTTTTGTAGGCAACACACATTTGCAAAAATCACAACACTAAATTTTTTTTTTTTTTTTTTTTTTCATCTATAATAAGAACAACCTCATTTTTTCAATATCCAATGTTACAAAGGCACTTTAAAACTGAATTTGAACATCTTCAATATGGAACAAAACTACTCTTGAAAGTTCTTGAACAACATCCACGGCACAGTAAGTTTAGATTTAATGCTCCTATCTTGGTAATATTGGTAAAATTTGATATTGCAATCAAGAGAAGCCTAAAATCCAAGTTCAAAAATTCTCTCAAAGAGTTGAATAATAACAGAACAATATGACCAACATTACTGCAAAAACACTAAATCTCAGTCATTGGCTGCAAAAATACACCTAAAACAAACATTCAGGGGTAAAGGTAATTTGGAGGTATTAGGAAATGTGGGTTGCTGAGTTTGATTAGTTTCAGTTAATAATACATTAAAATTTCAATTAGATTAAGGCAAAATAAGGGCCCTTCCCAGGTGGCCTTTTCAAGGTGGATGCTATCACAGGCTTGAATCCATCAATATAGCATGGCACTTCTACATTGTTTTGTTCATCTGCTTGTGTTTCTAATTGTTTGTCTCATTTTTCCTTTGGCACTAATTTCTACATCAATTCACATTCTGTGATTTAGAGGTTATAAGTGGAATAGGTGGGGAATCTATATTTGCAACAAGTGGTGTTAGTTTCACGTGTTGAGGTAGGACATGGCAACAACCCCCACTACATATTGTTGATGTTGGCCCCCCCATCATGCAACTTCTTCACTTGTTGATGTGAAGGTATTATTCTGATAATAGCATAATAGAAGCAAGTAACCTCATGTGTACACAGAGTATCTAAACTTGTTGAAGTCCAGACAGACACAGCTATCAATGTTGGTACTGTCATATAATCAAATAAGATGGTCCTTCTTCTTCTTCTTCTTCTTCATCATCACTATATATATATATATATATATATATTTGACATGCTCATTGTGAAGTCAATTCATTGAAGCTGGTTAGTGAAAGGAGTTGATGCTAAGAATATTGGCTGTCAATCCCACTATTGTCATCCACCACTTCTTGAGTGACTAAAACACCAACCAAAAAAATATACAGATACTCTTCATTCTTTTAAGGATTTATACCTCTAAATAGTAGCTCTTGACTTTGTAGAATAACTAGAGAAGTAATTAAGTGGCTTCTCTTGAATTAGTACAATAGCTGTGTTGTGGTTGTAACTAATTTTTTGATGTACTTGTTTGGTTTTCTGGTATTCCAGGTTTCCCACCCATGTATGTGTTGTGGCAAAGGCTTGAGTAGCCTGCATTGAGAGCATTCCTAAAACTTCAACCAAATTTGAGCTTCTAAATGAGTCTGAAGAAACCACCTCAAATGTACCACTCAGTGATTGTGAATTCATCACGCTCAAATTTTAATGACGGTGGAATGAAGCTTTAATTTTCACGTGAAAGTATGCTTCAATACATCCTCTGACGTGTACTATTTGTGCTTTTCGGCAATTCATGGACATCGCACAGATGATTTCATGAAATTATTGCTCCTTAGTGGTGCTGGAAACCAAGGCGGCTCGAGATGTAGAAATCGCTTTGACACTTGTACTAGGCTGAATGCTATTTGTGAACAAGGAAGACGAGGTTTTTCTTCTACTTCATGCTGGTGAATAACACAGATGTTACTGCAATATTGTATATTGCAGTACATATAAGACAGGCTTGTCACTGTTTGAACTTGCATATTAAATATGGTGACTGCACCTCAAACTTTTTGATGTACTAACAAAGACTCAACTGTATGCGACTGAACGGATAATATAGTAGTGATTAATATTAAAATCAAATTTTGTATATGCAGTTTATATCAGCTAGAATTTTTTGATTATGAAGTGTCTAGATCCAGCGCTTACTGGGGCTATCATAGACCTGTCTATCCTAGTGTAAAGTTGAGCTTCTGTACATACATGAACACGAACTTTAGTGCTTAAAAGCTACATGTGCAATTGTTCGACAGACACAGCCCAGTATCTGTAGCACATTTTTCAAACCCTCAAAATAAAGAATGCATTGATCTACCAAGTAGCATTCTACAGCACAAGTCTCCTCTCCTCAAAAAGCTGGAATAAAGGGGAAAACTTCAAAGAGATGGCTTTATCCTTCTCCCTTGCTCGCGCCAACTCCTCGTTCAGGTCTCTTCCTATTGACTGAAAATCTTCAGCGTCCTGGTGAATGTGGACATCGGTTGATCCTCCTTGGACGACGGAATCAGGGCGTGAACGCGCCGATGCTCAAGCTCCTCCAGTCGCTGCTGCTCCTTCCGAAGAATGTCGTCCGTTTGCGCTTCCTCAGTCCGTGAACGATGAACCTGGTTAAGCAAACGATAGTCAACCCCACATTGTCTGCACTGTTCTTGCTCAATGTGCGTCTTGCAGTACCAGATACCCTTGCAGATGTAGACACCGTTCACTTCTCTACCTTCGTCAGGGTCCTTCATAAAACCACAAATCACGCAAAGTCGATTAATTTTCTTGCGACTGAAGTGAAAAATCACATTGAATACAATCCACCAATAGGTTACTTCATGAAACTAGAGACATATCAAGGGTATAAAAACAGTCAAACACATGATCAACCTCTAGTACACTGTCATAACTTCACTCAGACAGAGTAAGAAATCCAGACACCGAATTAAACTAATAAACGCGACTTATAAGTGCACGAAGACATTATGAGGTAGCATTTTTTCACTGTATAGAAACGTCCAACTAAAATGATATTGAGCTTGTAAGAGTACCTTGAAAAGACTGCTTTCATTTGCATCACAATCAACCCTATCTAGAGCCTCCTTCACATCTGCCATAAGTTTTTGCCGATGAGACCGCCCAGACGAAGAGCTGTTACCGGTGGCTGAGTTAGAGAACGGATTTGAACGGGTGAGAGAACTTCCTGCTTCTTCTTTTTCAAACATCTGCAACAATATTTTAGCTTGTTCGTGCATGGCCACAACCTGAGGAAGCCGGTAATATCGATCCGTGATTCGTTCGCACATGTGTATACATTTTTTTAGCAAACTTGGTGTGTCAATAGCAGACTTATTCTCGAACACGACTTGGAAAATGCTTAGGAGTTCAAGCATCTCAGCTTGCAACTCTGGATCAGGAGGGGCTATGTGCGGGGACGCCGCAGACTGGAAACTAGTCCGGAAATGGGATGAAGCCTCTGCTAAATCATCTGGTAAGAGATTTTGCAACTCATTGCTGCTTCTTACATCTACGACCTCTGGATCCTGCGTCTGGCTAGCCAATGATGGCGGAGTTTCTTGTCTGTTATCAAATACGCCATCCCATATCGAAGCATCTGCAAACTTGTTGTGGTATTCGTAGAAACGTCCATAGTCATCCAGTTCCTGAAACCCGTCAGTTCCCTGCGCAACCACAAATCAATATTCCCTAAAACATTGCGATAATCCATCTCCAAGCACAAAAGTTACCCGAAAGCATAACCCACACAACAACCAAACATCGTCTGCCACGACCAATATGCCCAAGAAAAACAACATATTTAAGGCCAACACCAAAATTGGCATGACTTAACCCTGCTAAAAGCGCCAAAACAAACACACTCACACCGCTAATCCAAAATTTCCCCTGAAGAACCTCAACCATTCCACCGCAAACAAAGAAATCAATACCTCATTGATGACATCTTCCAACAAGTCAGCAAACGAGGCGAACGAATCCTCCATAACTTCCCTCCCAAATCAGACCCTCCTCATCAACATGATACAACTTCAACTCACAAACACTCAATACACCAATCGATCCGCTTTGCTTCTGGCCCAAAAACTCAAAACCCTGACAACCGAGCTCCTATCCTTCCTCCTGCTCAACGTACACACATTCCTCATCAACATGATCAAAGAGCTCCAACCCAAAACCACTGAAGCCTCCATTGACTCACTATGCTTCTTGCCTTACACCTCAGAACCCTGGGAGCCCAATTCCTCGTTCTCTTACTTAACGTATTCAATTTTCAAAGAAGCAATTTGTTAGCTTATTTGCACTACAAGTCATTGATTTGAATTATCCCAACCTTCTATAATTTGGTTGTTTTTTCTTAATTAATTGTAGTTCCAATAAGATGAATGTATGCTTTGTTTTAAATAGGTAGTTGAATGTAGAGTAAAAATTATCTAGCTGAATATGCTTGAAGTCCCTGATTGTAATCTTTTATGTTTTACATGCTCTCTTCTAGATCATCTTTGAGTCTATTGAAAATTTTGATGATGGTTTTATTATCCAATGTTGATTAGGGTTCTATTTGTTGATGTCTTAAATAGTTGTGTGAATTGGATTCTATATTAGATGAGGTTTTTGAAAAAAGGAGTTTTTAGCATAAATGATTTTATAATTCATTTACAATTAAAGAATGTTAGGTAATTTCTTGATCTATTAAATTAAAGCCTCAATTTTGCATGCATAAACTAACTATTTGCTATAAAATACAAGCTCATGTATTAGTATCTTTTCCAACCCACAAAAATTATTTGTTTATTTTTTATTAAATTCATAGAATGAATCTTATAATTTCAAACCATAATGAAGTAGATTATAGAAGCTAAAATAGAAGATTGAATTTTATGGAATACCAAAATTTCAATCTTCTAAGTTATAAGAAAGTTATAAGAAAGTTGTTGACAATAGAGGAATTAAGATTAAGACCAAAAATGACTTCTAATAATAGGATGAGTTCTCCTAGAAGTATCTAATTCTATAAATATTTATTTGTCTATTATGGTTTGGTAGTATTGGTGTATTATAATACTACTAATTTAGACCAATTTATATATTGTCTTAATCAGAGGTTGAAAGAATTTACCACAACAATATCTTCATCTATATTAGATTTTTTATTAATGAGCAATATAATAGAGTTATCTACATACTAATTAATAATCACTTGTTTGTTGTTTTAGGATAATATAAATCTTTTGATATAATCATATCTTATAGTAGATTTAAATGTATCTCATTAATTGAAATTCTTTATAAAACACTCCAAACAATTAATAATATGAGTGTAACCACATTAATTAGTAGTTGAGGATAATTGAGCTTGTTTTAGCCTTCTTAAGGATAACCATGCTGTAAATTCCAAGTATAATTGTTGATAATAGCTCTAGCACTAATCTTACCTTTCAATTAAGTTTTTTTTTAAAGATATTTTTTTTAATCTATAACAAAGGTGATAGAAACAAAATATAAAATTTATCCAAGGCTTTATGTTTTAGATATTTTGTTATGTTTTTTAATGCTTTAATTGTTATTTTCTATAGATTTAGTTATTTAATACAGGTCTAGATACCACTAATTTTGTCTTAGAAATGTTACATTCTATATCTTAAAAAGATTAGAAAATTAGATTGTTCAAGCATGATGGCTTTTAACATCCATTTTATTGACAAAGCATTCAAGGTCACTTCTTCATTAAGAACACTCAATCTTCTTTTATAAATACTTTAATTTGAAATTACTTGTAATATTCTTGGTAGCATATTATTTTCTCAATCTATCCATATGAAGTTTCTAGAGATACTTTTGATAATTATTATGGCTTTAGATAAGACATTCCACACTATAATAAAAAATATTGTGTATGCCAAAATATACAAATAAATATTAGTGTTCTTTATACTAAATTTAATCTTATAAAATATCAATATTTTAATTTAATCTTTATTCTTTGGATTAAAAACATATTGGTAGTTCTTGACCCTATTCAAAACAAAAATTAAGAATTTGAAGAAGTCTATTAGTTTTTCTTATATTTGCCATTGCTAGTTAAATTTTCTCAACTATAGAGGTTTATTTTTTGTGGAACACCACATTGCTACAAACTTATAAAGGAGTTTTCAAATGAAACATAAAGTCAACAAAATTATTCTATAATTTTGTTCAGTATTCTTTTATTTAAAAAAATAATATTATTTATTATTAAAATAAAATTTATAACTATGAGATTTTAAATTTTTATTGCACATATAATAAATCTATAATTCAAATCCTAATATCAAAGAGTTATTTTAAAAATAGAATATAAATATTAATATTTAAATCATAAGTAATATAATTATCAACTAATTAGTAAGCATTTTAATCATATTATATATTAGATTTTATATCAAAATATAGATTTATTCTTTTGAACAACAACTAGGTATTTATTATCATACCCTTTAAATATTATTATGT